>VXBS01009524.1:93282-128169 GCA_013400255.1 Sitta europaea
CAAAATTCCTGTTCCACCCCTCGGTCTCACCAGGTGTTCTGGCCTCCATCCTCACGTTCCCCCCTCTCTGCCCAGGCACACAGGGGCAGGCTCAGCTCGGGCAGCAGCAGAGCAGACTCTGTGCTGCAGATGTTCCCAAACCAGCCGGGCCTGTCCGGCCCGCGGGGCCTCCCCTGCCCAGGGCCGGGAGAGGGCAGAGGGGTGTGCTCCGACAGCCGGGGGAGAGAGACCTGCCCGGGCTGCTGCCACAGGGAATAACAACTAGAAAATGCCTTCCCATTGCTCCAGTAAAATGCCAATCTCAAACCCAGCCAGCTCTCTTCCCTGGGCTGGTCAAACCAAGACATCCAGTATACTCATTTTAGCATATCTTTAGAGACCTGCATGTAATTATAGAAGAAATGAAAGATGAAACCATTCTAAGTCAAGAGAATCTTCTTTGTTTTTGCAGAGACATGATCATACTGTTACTCTAAAATATTTTCGAATCTTCCTTTGGCCCTGTCTAGATTATCCCTTCCTCCAAAGCCAAAGCAAAGGAAGATGCTGACCCCAAGATTATCTCAGGTAGTCAGAGTATGGTTTTAATAGTGCCAAGGTCACAGGTTCAATCCCTGTGTGGGCCATTCACTTAAGAGTTGGATTCCATGACCCTTCTGGGTCTCTCTAACTCAGACTATTCAGTGATTCTGATATTGTCTACTGTGCCTAGTACATCTTTGTCCGCAGCATTTCATATCTGTGTAATAAACCTGCTGTTACTCACAAAACTATATGTTCCCAGAAAATCCTTGTGCAGCCTTTGATGGCTCTCACATGTACTGGTTAAAATTTTAATTATCTTTTTTAAATGGGAGTTCATTCCTGACATTGGTGATGCTCATAGGATTCACTATATGGTTTATTCTTGATCTTATGCAAAAATTCTCATTCTTATTCACTCTTGACCTTTTTTTCCTATATTGGCCTGTCTGTGTTTGTTTCTAGCTGACTATAACTAACTTCCCATAAGAAATGTGCTTCCTTGGGTCATTGACAAATTCTTGATGAGTGTGTTTAGGTATTATGTTATTGATAAAAAAACTTGTATTTCTTTTCAAGAACCTACAAGAATTCAGTATTTCTTAATGTGAATTACTTCAATTTCACTGTTTATTAAACTATGAGACTACTTACACAAGACAATATGATGATAAATCCACTGATCTTCATTCTTTTTTCATGTAGTCTCATAGATATTTCTTCATAGTTGTGCTAACTTGCAATTATTCATATATTTTCCCACGAAGAAGATATTGAAGATTTTCCATTCATTTGGGTCTTGTCCATATATATATGACACATGGACTTGCAAAATTTGATTAATTATAGGTGAAACAAGAACAAAAAATACACAGTAATGTTCTCACTCTGGATCATCTCTATGACATCATAACTTAGTCAAGCTAGCACATTTGTCAGGAATTCAGCATAAATTTCTCAATTAAAAGCGTATATATTTGATTTCTGGCAAACTATTCATGTTTCAATGAGAAGTTAGTTACAATCACCAGTAAAAATTTTCCATTTCTATTTACACTAAAATGTCAACTTCCAGCTTCACAAGGTCCATGAGAGAAGAGTTTTGTTAGAGACAGACTAGTCACTTTTCTGATACTACTGGATCATAAGTGACAGTTTAAATACATACTGTGTAGACTCTGTTTTCAGGTAACAAGAGCTGCCATAGTGTAAGACATGATTTGCCATTGTTTTATTGTTGATACTTTATGTCACTGTCTCATCTTTTTCGTACTTCAAACTGACAATGGATATTTTACCTGAAATGCAGGTAGGAAATGGAGAATGAGCTGACTTGCTAGACATGTACTGCACAAGCTGAAGTCTGATTTTCCTTTCAGTATGTTCAAAATTACAGAAATATTAAATTAAGAAACACCTGCATGCCTTAGCTTTTGATCATCCATGTTACTAGAAATAGAATAGATCTCCAAAGAACTTTAAATGTATATAATCAATGATTTGTTGTTTCAGCTTTATTATCTCTTTTTCCAAACGGAAAACATTTCAGCCACATTTCATAGGGGAGTCTGTTACAAAACTAGAATGCTTTCTATCTTTAAAGAATGCAGGCACTTATGTTTCTATCAATAAAGGCAGACCATAAAGCATGTTATTGAATGTGTTCAGACTGTCCTGCTGTAAAGCACAGCTTCTCTTGCAACCTCCTCACACCTATTTCTAGCTGCCCCACTGAAGTTTGCTGTGTGATCTGGGCTGCTAAATGTACACAAAATATGCCTTTATATATTTTTAAATTCACTTGAATTTACTTTGTCAAACATGTTCTATCTATAATGTGCAAACATTTCGGAGAAGAAACTAGGATGAAGACTCCTTATTTCAGGAGAGCTGGGATATAATCCCTTTTTCTGCTCACACCCTCTGAATGTCAGGAATGCAAGTATTCAGTTTCACAGTGAGAAAGTTTAAAGTTCAGTCAACACTACATCTCTCTGTAAAGGGCACGTTTCTAAGAAAGACTGTCAGAAGTCTTGCATCCTTCATCTATTTGAAAAATTTTGGTTATGATTTTATTCAAAAAGAAAGATGGATAGCAGCATCACAGCCTACTGAGAGAAATGTCTATCTGGTCTGGCCTGTCATAGCCAAAGATGTAATTTAAAAGTATCTGAGTTCCATCCATGGCAGAGAAGTAGTTTATCATGGGTACTATTTACCAATAAGATGAGGTTTACACCATAGATAATTATTATTATTTATTTATTCTGAGATGAAATAGTAATCATACTTGTTACTTCTTTGAACATGATTAATAATTAATATATTTAATTGAACATGATTAATAATTAATTATAATTTTGTGGTATTGTTATTCATGTGGAACTGCCAACTTTAAAAAAAAGCACTCACATACAAATGATTTCTTGAGTTATTTTTGTTCCTTTGTATTTTTCTTATAAACAATCACAACTCTGCAAAAGTTCCTAGTGGAATATTAATATTTTATAGTGTGTAGAATAGTGCATTTTTATGTAGTTTCCATAACAACAAGAGTATAAGTTAATCTTAAAAAATTTGCATTTCACTGCAGTCTACATTGTGGGTGTCCAACTTTATATGAAAGATACAGATATAGATATAGATATATGGAATAGATACAAGAGAAGCACATTCATATTTTATTATTTCACCCACTAAATGAACTGCATAGTCATAAAAAGGCATTACTTCTTTTAAATGACAGAGCTGAGAAATAACTATCTGTTTACTTAAGCAGGCATCTAAGTTTCTTTCAGGAAATTTAAGCACTTAAATATCTGCCATCAGGTGCACTCAGACTGCCACTATATTGTTAGAGCAGAGAAAAATTGACACATAGAAAGGAAATTTTAAGTTGCTACTTTGGTTTTGTCTAGTTGTTTGGAATTCATGTTGCATAAATCTCAGTCCTTTTGCTTTTCTGCATATTTTTGAACAACTTTTTTTGAAAAGCTGTCTCATAGTACTGTGTTTATTAGCTATTGGAACACATCTTACTTGTATTTATTTGTTAAGAAGGTGGGGGGGGGTGTTGTCTCAACTTCAGGTGAAATCAATTATCTGAAGTGATCTATTCACTACCTTGTTGTCTTTTATTAAAGTATTTCACTATTTCTACTGCTGAAAGAAATACTGTTTCTAATTTTGTTTTGGGTTTTTTTTAATGAATTGCAGTATCTCTTAAATCTGTGTCTATTTTTTAAATGCACTATTTTCTTCTTATTTCATTATTTTCTTACAATTGCATTGGTCTTTGAACCTGTATTAATGCCTTTCATGGTCTGAATCGAAGATAAGTCTCCCCCTGTGGGCTATGCACAAATTTCCTTCAAAAAAACAAATTAACATGAGGAAATGTTCTGCAAGGTGCTTTCATCACGATTATGATTACAAAGATATTTGTTCTACCTTCAGTCTTACACCTCTGTTCACACTGCTTATAATGAACTCTCAGCAATAGGATATATCATGAGATCACTTGGGGAAATATTTTTAACTGACAAGCACTAGTTCAATTTGACATTACTATCCAGGTTCTAACAGCTACATGGCATTACTGAAGCGTTTTTTAACTGTCAAAATTATCACTCCACATTTTTAGCCAGATTTAAATGAAGAACATACAGCTGTACATAGTTGTCGCTATGCTCAAGCTGATAAAGTTTAAATCCTGCTCAGTACTTGGGGTTTTTTACATATGTGGAAATACTAGGAATACATTGTAGATGTTCTGTACCTTCTTCAAGCATCTAAATTTCAAGAGATTTCTAAAACTAGCAAATGTGTCCAAAATTTTTGTCTGTGAGGGTGGCAAGGCAGTGGCAAAAGTTGTCCGGAGAAGTTATGGATGCCCTATCCCTGGAAATGCTCAAGACCAGATTGAATGTGACTCTGAGCAACATGTTCTAGTGGAATGTGTCTGTGCCCATGGCAATGGGTTTTGGAACTAAATGATCTTTGCAGGTTTGTTCCTATAAAAACATCTGTGTGGTCCTATGACTGCATGAAATGCCTTTTTGTGCCTTGATTATCACCTTATTGGAAAGTTATATTTGTTTTCAGTTTGAGGACAAAAAAGCTGTCTTTGTTTGTAAAAAACTATATTTCTGCCAAGAATGAGCAGTATTCCCGTCACAAGCATTATCTTCATGATAATAACATCAGTAATCAACCCCAGAGAAAAAGTATCCTTCAGCTGTTGGGTGGGGAACTTGTGAGAAGGTAATGGGCATTAAGAACTTGCTGGGCTAAAGGTCTCATTCTTGACTCTGATATCAATCACATCAAAACCATGATTATTTAATGTAATCTCAAAACAGTCATTTAGATTTTTTTTCAACTCATGGCAGTAAGTGAAATAATGGAATCCTGGAATGGTGCATTAAATTGAAACACCACAGGAACACATGAGACGTATGTCAGGATCCATATGACTTTCTTTCCAGTTTTAACTATAACAAGAAATTCGAATTTAGAGGTATGTGAAAAACGAAGGCAAAAATCTTTGACTGTGATCTGTTGACATGAAGTTTCAGCCAATGTAGGCCTGGTTAATATGAATGTTGCCTAACATTCAAAAAGTCATCTTAGACATTTCTATTTACTAAAGGGAGATGTTTTATAACTCTCTTGGGAAGTTTATGAGGATTCATACTACATAGGTGTGTCTGCTTTACATACTGCAAAAGTGTGAAGGATAGATCACTACTACCTGAACTCATATTTCTGCCTCACATGAGTAAGGGCTTGTCTGTTTGGACATCCATCAGAACTTTTTTTTTTATTATCATTTTCCACTTCATTAAGCCTCTGCTTATCTAAGCAGGGAAGATTTTAAAAAATATTTAAAATTACAATATTTTTATGTTTACCTTTGGTTTTTTTTTTAATCCCATGGCTTTTAGATGTAATACAATAAGGCAAGGGCATAAAATAGAGTGAACATGTTTGGCAGATAATAAGAAAGAAAAAAATAACAGATTCTGATATCTGAATTTCTAAAAACTAGTCATTGGACTAGATGGACAGACTAATGGCTGTCTCACACCTAGATCTCAGCTATGGCTCCTACCATAGAGGAGAATGACCATACAAACGATAAAATCTATGTGCTTGAGAGTTTTCAGAATAACAAAGCTCAGGGTATACAGCTCCTGATGTTTAGTTGTGGGGTTTTTATCCTATAGAAGGTCTTTGTAAAGCTTATAAAAACTCCAGATGAGATGAGACTAAATTCAAATTCTATCCTGCTCTCTACCTTCTTTTATTCACCCAAATCTGATTGATATAAATAGAAGCAGCATTTGTGCATGTGTGTAAATATCTGTGTAGACTCAAAAAGAACAAGCATAATTTTCATATGACAGATTTCACTGTACACTCCGAGCAACATTTTTCAATGAACTCTGCTGAAGTTAAAGGAACTTTGACATCTGCAGTCGTTACAGATAATAAGGAAACAGTAGAGAGGTTCATTAATTCCCATCTTAGAGGGGCACAGTCTCAGTGCAAATGCTGCTGCGCAGTATTTCTAGGGGAATGCTTTTAGTAGTGTTTTTAGTAGAACTTAATATTCACTCTGAGCTGCCATATTCACTAAAGCCGCAGAAAGCTTGACCTTTAATCAAGAAGAAGGAGCATCACAAAACATCACTTTATTGTGCAGATATTGTACAATTCACAGAACTGCATATTACAGCTTCAATCCTTTGATGATTACCAAGCTCGTTTTTCACTCAGCTGCCTCCTGCAATAGTATTTTCTATTTTGAGATACTAATATGTTACTATTATATTTACAAAGGAAGAAAATAAAGTACACTTACCAAAATTGTGAATTTAAAAGAACATTTAAAATATGCCTGTATATGGAGGGGAATTTTTCAAGCACTCACTTTTAGCCCTCTTGCCAGAGTACTTACAGATAACTCTGGCCTTTTTTTAGATAGACCATCTAATCTGGTGGGTTTATTAATCTCTTAATTTTTGGTAAAGATATTTGCCATTCCCTGTCCTCTTTTTATGTTCATTTTTTGCTATAATTCATGGATCTCAGCACTCAGGAATCGTCTATTCCATTTTTGAATATGTTCTTTTTTAGGTGTGACATGTATTTTCACTTCCAAATGACATTAGAAAACAAGTAGGGCAAGGGACAGTTTGCTAAGAAAGTCTGAAGTCGGAATTTGGTTCTCTTCTAAATTTTATTCTCCTTTTGTTTTCTGTGACTGACCTTAGGGTAGTTTTGATCACATGTTGTCAGAGTCACTGATGGCTACTTGAATGTATGCCTGGCACAGTAACAGACAGAAATGCTGTGTTGATAAATGAGGGACATTATTTTAATTAGGTATGTAATTGTTCTTTTCCAATTTAATTTATAATAGGCTTGGGTTTACATTTTTTTTCCATTTTGGGAGCAGGGGGTCAGAAAGAGACATACTTGCTTTATGAATTAAAGGAGTCATACATTGATAAATTGAATTAACTTTTAAAGACATCTCTTCATGTCTGTATATGGTGTAAATCACTCTATTGGTCAAAATTTAATTCTTATTTTTAACTGTCTTCTTGTAGATGACAAGCCAACATGATTAATCCTTCTATGAAAAAGATATTCTCTTCAGACACAGCAAGGACACAAGCAAATAACAGCACAGCTTTCAGCCATGTAAAGTTCTGTCTCATTGGTGTTCTTTTGAGAGTTGAACTGATTCCAGTGCACCCATGAAAGGAATACAAGGTAGATTTTCTGCATATGTCAAATAACCTGTGCTCAATTGAATATTTAAAATGTGTGATTTTATAAGCAAAATCAGTTGCTGAAATTATTTTAGTGTTATTTTCCTTTTTATGGAGTTTATTGTATTACATGCAAAGATTACACAATGCTGTCTGGGCCCTGAGCTTTCTGCTGGGGTGCTGCAGGAGGAGCTACAGCAAGGAGAGCAGTGAGTTTGGAGCTGCCAGGGGAGTGCAGGGCTGGAAGGACACTATCCCACCATGTCCAACAAGAAAAGCAGAGCAGGAGCAATGAGGGTGTTGGTGGTCAGAGTCAGCTGCCGGCCAGGAATAGCCAGGTAGGTCCATAGAGTCATGACAGTCATCATAGAATCATGCTTGATGTCAAGTCAGAATCTCAGCCAACAAAGAAACTTTAGGATGAGTCAGGCAAGACACTTCATAACAGTGTTCAAGCTTCAGTCCTTCATTTTGATAATTTCCTGTAATTTGCCACCCAAGACTCTTTCTGCCTTACAAAATTTTTATTTCAGAAAATATTTCATGATGTATTTTTGTTCTTCATTTAGTGCTACTGTTCCAAGGAATCAACATCTGAAAAGGTAATAAGGTTCTAGGACATACAGACTTGAAGAAGAAAGAAGTTAAGCTTTTCTCCTTACAAATGTGGCCTCACACCAGGTGACAGTCATACTTTGCTGGCAGAAGCTCTCTCCATCTGTCTTCTGCCTAATGAATATTTAATTACCTTTCTGTGAACCACTGAATATTTAATTTAATTTTAGTGTACACATTGCACCCATGACTGCTGAAAGTTTAACACAAGAACAGTCTTCCTAACAGGAACTCCAGCTCATGGATCCTACTTTCTGTCTCTTGAGTCCTCAAGGTGAGTGTTTTCACCTCAAGGCAACTCCACGATAGGAACATTTTGTGGGCTGCTGGATGGCATAAGTTTGAATTTCTCCAGGAAGTCAAAAGAATTAAAACTATATAAATCAATTCCTTAGTGAGTGTTCTAACCTAGGCTATTACAAGAAATGGAGTTGCTATCACCACTTCTGGAGATGTTTTAAAAGAATGTTCTGTCCACAACTGCACTTTGGGAAAAGCCTAATTCTGTCCTGTACTCTGAGTGTTTTAAGACTGTCTCTGAACCAGAGATCCTGAGAGGTTTTGTGGTAGACATAAACCAGGTATTTGTTACTAGATGTACAACAAATGCATTACTTCATGATACAGTGCATCTCAAAGAAGCATAAAGCAGAGTAAAGGATTTTTAGGGACAAGGAAATAGCATAACCCAAGGACATGAATATCTGAAGGGACAGTTTGTCTCTTTTCCTCTTTGATTTTTTTTTCTCAGGCTTGCTGATTATTTGTGTGTCTGCTATTTTTCTTTTCCCTGCCATAACATTCTCAAGAAAGGTAAGGATATCACATATAATAACCATGGTCTGGTTTATGTATTATCTCCTAAACATTTAATAGATAATATTCAACATGGTGCCTGTGACACAAAGGAAGAGCTACTGTATTTGGTTTTCATGGGCAAGAAAGGAGTTTTGGCAGTTTGATAAAATCCTATTCTGAATGTAGTAAGTCTTCAGATATGATCTACATTTTCTTCCAAAGTAGTACTGCTTAACATATCTACTTTTTTCAAGTGCTGCACCATATCCAATAGATTTATGTTGAAGATTTTTCTTGAAGAGGATAAGGATTTGATTAACTGATGGCCTGAGGATTACTCTTTGGGCAACATTACAAAGAAACAAGATTTTTTTCTCTTTCAGGCCACTTCATATTTCTTCCAGTTCACCTCCTTCTCTTGGATGATGTTATCAGGTGGGAATTCAGAACACAGCTCTCTTACCATCCATATCAGCCCTTAGGATGATGATGAATCATGACCTCCATAACTCTTATCAGTTTTAACCCTGAAGGAAACAACATATTTTGTAATTTTGGATTGGTTATCTCGATTTGAAAACACTTCTCATTGAAAATATGTTCATTAAATTAAGCTGTATTTTAATTCAATAAAGCAAAATTTTTCCAGAGTCTTTATTCTAGTTACAAAGGCAACAAAAATACATATTCAAAAAATACATATACAAAATATACATATACAAACCTGGTATTATTTGTCTCCTGTTATATTTCGGTATATGAATTTCTTCTGCTCTTTTTCCATTTTTACTATTACAACAATTTATGATCTCATTTCAGTTTTATCTCTTTCATCTGCCCTTAAAGAAAGTTTTTCAATTCAATACTTTCAGTTATTGATATATTCATTCCCCTTCCCTGTAATACTTCATTTTAAAAGGACAATGTAGTGCTATTTTCCTCTTAATATTCTATAGAAAATAAACCTCTGTTATAAACAAAACCATAATACGTGTATAGGTAACCTTAGGTTATTGAAACTTGTGTTTATTGGATTTTTAGGAATACTTGTATTTCTAAATGCTGAAAAAAATAATCTTTTTGTTACTAATGAAATGTTCATTTTTATTAATTTGTACTTAATATTTAGTTCAATGTCAGACATTGAAAATGTTGAACAGAAAAGTTAGACCTTATTTTGCAAATCCAGATATAAATAAATAGTCTGGATTTTTTTCTACACAGCCTAAGAATTCATCTTGTTTTAACATTCGGTATTTTCTTTGATACACTAAAAAATCTGAAGGACGTGGGTGTTATTGAATTGTTGTAAATAAAAAAAGATATGTGATCAATCTTTAATGACAATGTAAGCATGAAGAAAAACTATATATTGTACCATGGCAACTACTTGAAGTTGATTGGGCAGAAATATTCCCTCCTGTTGTTAAAAGATGGGGGAATACAGTTTGAATTTTTACAGAAACTGGTTGGTACATCAGTTAGGATACTGAAGTGAAAGTTAATAAAGAAGCGACTTTGGTAATCCTCCTTCTCAAATTAGAAACACTTGAAAGATGATGAAGATGATGATGAAGACTGTTATCACTATCATCATTACCATTACAATTATCATAATCATTATTTACTAATTTGTAGTGCATGTTTAATCTCTGTAACATCTTTATTTAAATGTGACAAAAAATGTGTCTGGAAAGTATAAACAAGGAA
This sequence comes from Sitta europaea, assembly GCA_013400255.1. Taxonomy (NCBI): domain Eukaryota; kingdom Metazoa; phylum Chordata; class Aves; order Passeriformes; family Sittidae; genus Sitta; species Sitta europaea. The sequence continues at coordinate 103,710 of VXBS01009524.1, forward strand.
ATATTCTAAATACAGATGTGGAACTAAGTGAAAAAGTCAAAAAAGAACTAATAAAAGAATTAATTAAAAAAATATCTGTATGCACATATGAAAGTCTCTTCTTTAAGAGTCCATTAAGATTGTAAGTCAAACATTCAAAAGTTAAGAAAGGTCAAATCTGCATTTATGTGTGTTGCATACAGACTACAATCAAGTTATCTCATATTCTTTTTAACTAAAAGATATTGAGACCTCTTGGTCACAGAATAACCATCATACATACCCATATTTTCAGGATTTTCAGAACTCCTTTTTTTTGTCCCCAGTGTTGCTACAACTTCTTTCTCAAATTTAATTGGACAAAATATTGTAATATTATGCATAAAGTTCTCCTAGTATTTAAGAATATCTTGTTTAAAAAGTCCTTTCAGCCTTATGCTTAAGCTACAGTTTAGACTCGCATGTCACAAATCAGACCTACAGCCAAAAAAGTTCTTTCCAGACATGTTAGCACAAATGTTTGTGCAGCTATTTTATGATTTTTTTTAGCAAAACAATTGTAGTAAAATTAAATCAGTTGGTTTACAGTCCACAATTCACAGCAAGGTTATTTTCCCCAGCAAATCTACTGTGTAGTTCTGCAGATCCTCACTTAGGAAGAAGGGTGGAAATAGTGATAGAAGGGAGGGCTGAAACATTTCCTTGAAAACAGCATCAGCTTGTGTTGACTTAAGATGATTTTATTTTTCAAGATGTCTGAACCAACATACCAGCTGGCTTCTGAGAGAAAGGGTAGTTCCTCCTCCTTTTTTTTCCTGAGTTCTGCTGCTTGGCTGGTCATCTGGTGGGATTTTCAGGACACTAAATCAGCAAAAATATTCTGTGGGGGGCAGATTGCTTTTGTGCTGCCTCAGTGTATGGCCTTAATGAGCAGACAGGCGCAGCCCAGGCAGAGCAAAAGAGGAAGGAATGTGCAAATGGGAGCAGGGACGCCTGGCACCTCTTCTAGCAGTCTGGGAATTTGGGTCAGTGCAGCCTTAGAAGGAAAGCTCATCCTTGCTGCATGCTGCCCCACTAGCAGATGAGACTATTCTTCATAACCCAGCCCTTAGGGGGTTTTCCTAAGTCATAATTTCCCAAAACAAAACATTCTTATCCCAGAAGATGTCCTAACCCTTCTTATGGGACAACAATGCATTAAAGTTGGAACAGAGGACTGTGAAATGCTAAAAATACATCTGTATGGACATAATTTTGGTTAAGTCAACAAAAACATTCTTCATGTAAGGAAAAGAAAAATGTATCATTTTCCCACTTTCACATAACTGGCAGTGTCGGTGGGACCTGTCATCTCAGTGATTTACTTCTTAATATAATGAATAATGTTTTTATGGCACTGTTAGCTGCCTGACAAAAATTACCAATAACATAGACCCTGATCTGATCCCTGAGTAACAGTAGTAGAAATATAAGTGAGCATTTCCCATCCAACAGGAAAGTGGGAGAACACTTACTGGATAATTTTCAAGGAGTCTTCCAGGAGAATCTGTAAAAACTAAATGATTTCCCCATAAAAATACCCATTTTGAAATGGGTCTGTTTAAATCTTACTGGTGTTTTAGCTCCCTGCTGCTCTGTACAGGTTTTCAGCTCAGAAGTAAACAGCCTAGCAAACCATTCTAAATATTTGTAGTTGTATTACACATTATATATATATATATATATTCTATATGTGTAATTTGGAGTATGATACTTTATCATAAAGCATTTCAAACTACTGGATTCCACCATGAGAAAGAGTTTATTTTCTCTTTTTATTTTTCTTTTTTCTCTAGTCTCTTGTAAGCTTCAATTTTGAGATTTTCCAGTTGGTTAATTAATAAGTGCTATGTCTGTTTCAATCACGACAGAAAACTATAATAATAATCAGAGTAACTTTATTTTTCTTTTTAGGAAGATAATGACAAAACACAAGGTATTATTTTCTTACACAACACTTGTTTTACTTTGTGGTCTTTTGGTTATTTCTTTCATGACACACAGTTTTGAAATAATATTTTTCTTGAAAAAAATATAATATTGCTATTGGACAGATCTTTCTACAGTATTGGTCTCCATCTTGACCTTGACAGTTGTTTCTTACTCAATGTATTTCTTACTCAAATGCACAGAACTTCACTGGGGAAAAATACTTGCACTTGAGTAAAAATATGAGGTCTTTATGTATTTTCTCTGTAACACAGTCTACCTGCTTATGTCATGTTAATATGATACAAATAATGTTTATTAGACCTTAATCAAGGACCACACCATCTGTCTTGTTAGATACAGCTTTCTGTGAAAGGATATGCAATCAATAATTTGTGGAGATTTTATTAGTCATGGATTACCTAAATAAGGAGCACGGTGTTTCTTTCTTACAATTTTTAATGAGAAGAATAAGCTCAAGCTATTGAAAAAAGACATTTGTGTTTTTGAATATACTACTTCAGCAATTTCTGGGGAGTAAAAATGTAAATAAATGCAATAATTTAATTTCAAGATGTTTACTGATGGCGTAATAATATTCACATTGAATGAATTTTACAGGACAGACAAAGGAAATAAATTGCTGAAAATGCAATTCAAATTGTGACGTAGTGTTTAGAATAAGAAGGAGAAAAATCATTGTGATGGTGAACATAGTTATTTTGCTTCTGACACCTTTAAAATGGATTATAGCATACTTTCAATTATGCGATATTTATGAGATTAATTTACTTTCCTATGACCAAGTGCCTTTGACTTGACACACAACAAACTACATCCCATCCATGCACAGTTGATGTAGGGCTTCTTTGCACAGTAGACATGTCTCTCTAATACGCATTTCATTGATCTGATACTGAAAGAGAATTAGTCAATTTAAAGACACATTGTCAACCTGTCACTTTTCAATTTAAATCTTCCCATATTGGCACAAATATCAATTCAGTATATGATATAATTTAAGAAACATTGCTTTTCTCTGGTCACGATCTTTCACTTTTCCTTCTTCACTTACTAGAACTGACAAGTATAATTTTTCTGCAGAAGAAATGAAATCACATATCGAATTTAGTATTGATCTACTATCAGTACAGACAAGAAGATTGCAAAAATTGTGTCCGTTAAAATTCTGCTTCTGTTTCAAAAGCTCTGCAAGTTTTAGAACCATCAGTTTATAAATCTGAAAACTCTGCATGTCAAGTTTCATGGGGAAATCCGTAAGGAAAGGGAAAAATAGTAATTCTGAACAAATAGCAGCTCTCTGAGATGTAGAAATATCTGTTGTTTTCATTAATAAATCATTTTATGGAATGTACCAAAATAAAGACCATCACTTTAGAACAGTACTTTAACTGGGTCAAAAACAAAGCCACAGACTGAGGGAAGTATGTTTCAACGTTTAGTGGACGGTTCTGAGTAAAGTTATTCAGAATTTTCATGGGAAATTTTATTTTCCTTAGAAGTAGATATTTTTTGTGATTTTTTTTCATTTCCTTCAGGTTTTCATCAGGATTTTCTTTCTGGTACATAATCGATGAGTAGAAACAGGTATAGAAATTCCTACTGCACAGGAGGTTTGTCCTGGAATTTGCTTTCATCATTCCAGTGAAAAATTAAATAATGTTGAGATCTTAGAAACTGCAATAGTGTCATACCTGGAGAGATTTAGGTTTTAATAATTACCCCTAAATATTTTGAAATAATAGATTTCACTACAAAATTGATCACAAAAGGGATATTATATATGCATTATTCAGAGCAGTTACAGGAGGGAAGTTAGACTCCATTCATAGTCCTCATAACTGCCTTTCTACTTTAAAATGAGAAAAGAGATGGTCCAGAGGGTCTCAGAAGTGAGACCATGGTGACAGTGGACTGAAGAAGTGAATGAACTCAATCTAGACTGAAAGATGACCTGTGCCCATCGATAAAATCACACTGTGAACTAGGAATGATCTTATGACAGTTTCTGGTTCTATTTGAGACTCTTTAAAGAAAGAAATCAGATTCAGCTTTACCAATATGAACTAGAAATGTCTTGGTCCAAGCACCCCAAATAATCAGAATTTAAATGGGTTTACAAAAGTCAAGATAGCATAGATTGATTTTGGTTTTTTCAGTACCTTGAATGGTAAAAGCAATTATTTGCAGTAAGTTTGGAAAGGAATAAAAAATTACCAGCATTTTGCGAACTATTAATCTGAAGTAATAAAAGGCAAAAAAATAATTTTTAGTGTGTAACAGAAAAAAAATTATTCCAAATTTTTCATTTTTTACATGCTCAGTTAGACAAAACTTCCACTCAGGAACCTTGAAGAAAGATGAACTGCAATAATGATAATAAATGATGAAAAATTATTTTGACTGTAGTTCTGACCAGCCTTGGGCAAGACATTTAATCTTTCATAATTTGTAAATACAGACCTGAGAGGCAAACAAGTAGTGTCACTTGTGTGCAAGGGGATGTTACATGCAATGAATATGTGTTTTTTCAGTGCATACTTAAAAATAGAACTACATGTTCTTATCTCTCACTGCTTTAATATTTCATGAAAAAGAGTAATAATAACATAATGGAATATGTACAAGTATAAAATATGTAATGTGTCTTCTAATCCTTGCATTGAAAATAATCCCACTGAAAGAGCTTGTTGGTCATAGCTGGTTGTATGGCAAGAAACTTATCATGACATCAAAATGTGCAGTCTCATCCCAGAAAACCAAACCATCTTGGGCTTCATTAAAAGCAGCACATCCAGCAGATTGAGGGAGGTGATTCTGTCCCTCTGTTTTGCTCTCGTGAGACCCCTCCCTTGAATTCTGTGTCCAGCTCTGGGGGCCCCAGCATAGGAGGGACAGGGATCTGTTAGAGCTAAACCAGAGGAAAGCCACGAAAATAGTCACCGGGCTTGACAACCTCACCTCTGAAGACAGGCTGAGAAAGTTGGGGTCATTCAGCATGGAGAAGAGAAAACTCTAGGGTGACCTTATAGCAGCTCTCCAGGACATAAAGCAGTTTTTTCACAAGTACGTGCAGGGAGGAATGGTTTTAAACTGAGAGGGTAAATTTAGATATTATGAAGAAATTCTTTAGTGTGAGAGTGGTGGGACAGTGGAACAAATTACCCAGTGGGGCTGTGGATGTCCCATCTCTGGAAGTGTCCAGGAAGAAGTCCAGGTTCGATAATGAATATCCTGGTATAGTGGAAGGTGTCCCTGCAATGGGAGAGGGGTTTGAACTAGATTATTTTTAAGGTTACTTTCAACCCAAATTATTCTATGATTCTGTGAAAAAATATATGACAAATATATCTAGCCAACAGTTTAAATTCTAAGAGATAATCTTGGAGCCTTAATGATAGGGATGGGCTTTTTGCTTGATCGCACTGACAGGTTAAATAGCTTCCTTTGGGTTCAGAGACTTTGAGATTGCTGAACACTCCTCCAGTTACTTATAACTGAACATTTGATGCTATAAATGGGAGGCTTTTTTCTTGGGTGGTAAAAGGATTTATAGCAAGGTAATAAATTACTCTTTGACATTTAGAAATATATATTGGGTAATTAGTGGCTGGAAGTAGGATTATAAAGATGGTTGATATGTCTTACCTGAAGTATAATAACCAAAACACAATAAAAACGCTCTTTCCCCTGCTGACTTTTTTTCTGACACCTTGTAGAAAGCAGAGCAGTGTGGAAACATCTAACTCTCCCTTCTGACCTTACTTTACAGTTAAGAACCATTCAGCTAGGATGATAATGATAGCATAGGTACAGAAGAGGAAAATGGAGAAAAATCATAAAGCAAAGTAGCAAATGTCAGACTGACAAGACTTTTATGTATCACAAAGCCTGCAGAGGGAAAATGTCTTGTCTTACTATATCTGTCTCTTTCACACAACATATATCTTTAAAGAGCATTTAGACTGCTGCAGCACAGTGGAGTAGTGAAGGAACTCAGCTGTAACTGTACCATCTAACTGAAAATGCTCATTGCAAATGAAAATTACTTTTGGTCAGGAAGAGTGATAGGTGTACTATCAAACAATCTAAAAAAATCTATTCCTTTCTTTCACTAGCCAAGGTTTTCTGGGAAGTAGCCTCATAGAAAACAAGCAGTCCTGTCTCTCATATTCAACTAAGAAATAAATTATAGTTACCCCATTATGTAAAACATGTTTTATTTTAACATGCCCTATCAGAAAAAAAAGATAATAGTAAAAATAATTATTTTTTTTAAATTATTTGAGTTTCAAAACACAATTCAACAGAAATATGTTTAGTTGAAGTAGCAGTATAGTACACTGTTCCACAGAATACACTTTGATATGTCTAGAGCACCAATTTCATTTCAGATTTTCAAAATTCACAGCCACAAAAGTAATTAAGAACAATATTAAATAACATCCGATATGCCATTTTCTGTTGTGGGTCTTTGCTTGAAAACAGCCTATACATTTATCTAAAGTATATCCACATGTTCAGGGAAGTGTCTTGCTACATTACTTCATCACTAATGTTCTTGATCTGATTATCTTCCAAATGTAAGCATGAGACATGTCAATATGCTAAACAAGTTCAAGTATTGAACCTTGGGGGACCTCCAAGTAGACCCTGTGCTACTGATCACAACCCTCTGGGACCTGTTGTTAAGCCATTTCTCAATCCACCTTCCTGTCCTCTCATTCAAACCACGTTTCCTAAATTTACCCATGAGGTTGCTGTGAGAGACAGTGTCAAAAGCTCTAAGTCAAGGTAGACATTATCTACTGATCTGCCTTCATTCATCCTGTTTGTTGTGTTGTTGTAGAAAACAATCAGGATAGTCTAGCACAATTTACCTTTTCTGAACCTGTGATGACTACTCCTGAACATCTTCTTGTCATCCATGTGGAGATGGCCTCCAGAATGAGGTACTCCATCATCTTCCCAGGGATTGAGGTGAATCTGACTGTCCTGTAGATCCCTGGGTCTTCCTTCTTGCACTTTTTGAAGACTTGGGAGACATTTGCTTTCTTCCAGCTCTCAGACAATCTCCCTGACCTTTTGAAGATGACTGTAAGTGTCCTGGCTGTGATGCCTGAGAGCTGTCTCAGCATTCATGGATGCATCCCAGCAGGGTCTATGTATTTGTGGATGTCAAGTATACCTAGGTGTTCTCTAAGCCAATCTTCTTTGACCAAGGGGAAGTTTTCTTCCAATATTCCTTTGCCCTGATCTCTTGGGCCAGAGATTCCTGAGGACTGGTCTTGCCAGTGAAGGCTGATGCGAAGATGGCATTTGGTAACTCTGCCTTCTCTGCATTTTCTGTTACTTGGGGTCCCCCTCTGCTTAGTAACAGGACCTTATTACCTTTTGTCTTTTATTTGTATTTCAAATGCTTATTTTTTATTTTTTTTTTAGCTCTCATTCCTGACTATTACTGTCAGAAGTAGACAACTCGGGTACTACCTGCTTGTACTAATAGGAAAAGGCTGTCTTTCAAACTTTACATTGCAAGATGCTGTTATGAATGACTGTCTGAGATCACTTTAAAAATCACTGGAAAGGATATGATCAAAAACCAGATTTAATATTAAGCAGGAGCACAACAAAGTTCATTGGCAAGATTCACTCTACTGCTTACAGGACAGTCAAGGCACACAAAGCAAAACCATGCAACAACACAACCAAACAAAGTCCAGGCAATCAAAACAGAAATGAATGGATAACTGTCTAGGGCCACCTAGAAGCTTAACAGCACTTAAACCAAATAGTGCTTTAACCTAACTTATACATTAAACCTAATAATTTAACACAGGGACAACACTTCACTTATACCTAACTTATACATTGAACTCAGTTTATAACATAACTTTAAAAATTTAACAGAGGAATAACCCTTAGAAGCATTTAAGCTAACTTACACCTTCAAAGTTATACTTGGCAACTCAGCAAAAGAACAGCACTTAGCAGCATTTAAGGTTAAGTTGTAAGTCACAAATTTACTTAAAGGCCTAACTCGCTTCGATATCCAAGACACTGAAACATCTAAGAGAGCAGCATTTCTCCCAGGTTTGCTATAGCATATGCACATGCTCATGCACAGACATATGGAGTCCGTGCAAGCAAGGTACCTGTGAAAAATTCCCCTCCAGACATCAATGAAATATTCACTTTTTGATGCTTTTGCATCTCTCTACTGGCAAAGGGTTGAGCCTCAAGGAGTGAGGCTATCAGCCCAGGACCCATCATTGTTCAGCAATCCTCCAAGTAAAGCGAACGTGAGTTTGCAAGCTCAGAGAGCATCCCCCTCAGAGGGAAGTTGCTGGCTGCAGTCCATTACAGTCCAGGAGAGCTCAAAGAGTCTCATTTTGGACTGCTGCTTATAGGGTCACTAGAGAGGCTTTAGTCATAACAATGTTTCATCCTCACCACACTTTGGGTCAACACTTTCTTTGAAAGTGTGAGAACAGGAATGTTACGCCATTCAGGCAAGAAAAACTTTTTCCAAGGCTGGTCCCAAGGAAACAGGAGCTCCTCAGCAGTCTCTGGGAGCAGACAGTGTTTCTGATAAGCTCAGGAAGTGCTGAGCCCAGGGGCTGTTTTCAATGCTGAGGGCTAACAAGCATTTCTCAGATCACACCGGGGCCTGGGAAAGGAGGTGAGGGGGAGAAAATTCACCACCACAGATGCTCAGTTACTACCCACCAAAACCAGGAAATTTCCTCTAGCTACAACCTCCTCTTCTGAAGAAGAAAAAAGGAAGCAACCCACTAAGTGGTCCAATTATCCAGAAAGTTATTGTATGTCTTTCACTGCTAGTGGTTTCAGTAAAAAAAAAAATGAAATAACTCAGGAGGCATTTTGACAATTGCTGTAGTCAAGTACAGCTATTTTCTCAGACATCCTTTACAGTCATTGGAAGAATTGCAGGGTTTGTGGGGATTTTTGAGAGGGAAGCTGTTTCTTGGAAACCTTAATTTAGGTGCTCTGAGAAAAACCTCTTTTCCCCTCTATTTACCACAGAAGGCATTAACATTTATAGCTCAAAAGTGCTTCACAAAAAGTCTATCACTTCATATTGCTAATCAACTCTGACACTAATTTTTTCATGTTTATTTGTTTTATTTTATGCAAATAGAAAAAAACCCAACTATAAGCATGTATTTCAATTAAGAAAATTCTCAAACACCTACATATCTTCACTAGAACTTAAAAAAATCAATTTTTCTTTAAAAAGAAAAACAGGAATTTAGGTTACAGCTGAGTTTTTACTGAACTGCACCCTATTTGAAATGCAATATGTAAAAATATATATTGGCATATTCTCATTCTATGTACGGTCAAAAGAGCTGTAAACTAGACTAGATACAAGGGAAGTAATACAATATTTGATATATAAAATGAAGTTTGTATACAAACTAGATTTAAAAGTGATTTGGCGCAAGCTAAAATAATATTTTTTATTCACTTCTGAATTTTCCTATCTTCTCTCCTTATCAAACCCAAGTAACTCAGGCTCAGGGTTCAGGCTTAAGAGAAAAATCCACCTCCAGCCCTCCAGCTGCACAGACTCACATACATCCCACCCCAGATTTTTATATTTAGGGAAAGTTTCCCTAACCTTTAGAATCCCTCCTGAGTTCAGAGACAAAATGAAATGGATTTTGAACTATTGAATGAACTATTATTCAGTTCCAAGATGCTCAAGAGAGGAAATGGCCAATCTGGAATATCAAAGCATTCACATGAATGTTAGCAGCAATGACTTTCATGAATTCAAACTTATGGTGGACATGAGTTTGGCCCAAAAGTCTTAATAGAAATAGTAAAATATATTATAATAAAAAATAATTAAAAAAAAAAAAAGAAAGCATACAGCTTAATTTGCTGGTGTTATTATTTTCTTTTAATTATGGAGAGGAGTTTTTAGCTCTTTTACTGTGTGTATCATTTGACAGCTATTTTGTAGCTGTGTTTCATTATAAAACCTTCATGGTTTCTTTGTTTGTTCATTGGGTTTTTTGGGGGTTTTTTTTAAGTGTATGCAGATGGATGACCAGGCCTGTTATATTTGCTATTTATTTTACTTCAGTCATGGTACCAGGAGCTACTGGTGTTCCTCCACAGCCATTCCTCCAAGCTTTGCCATGCAATTAGTGCCATATTCATTTCCTACCTCACCTTCTGGCTAGTAGGTGCAGTCTAAAAATATTGATTGCCACAGCAAAGAGCTATTTCCATGTTGCAGAGATGAATCTTTGCTGAAGGTGGTGTGGGTCTGGAAGACTTTGTCACTGTCCTGAAAACACAGTGTAAATATAATCACTCTGCCTGGGTGTGCACAAGCACTCTTCCCTTAAAGGCTTTCTGCACACAACCAACTTACCAGGTGGCAGGTGAATGTAGACATCTCTGAAAGGTTAAAAACAAAATAGCATAGTCCCAAATTATCCCAGATGCTTGCAAATTTTGCTGTTCATGAGAGATTTGTGCCTGCCTTTTGCCTTAGGGACAAGTGTGTTATAATGAATATTGCGTTAAAAAATAGTTCACTAAACAGTTGGTGTTAAATAGAGATACATTAAATAACAAATAAAGTTGATTACTGATATAATTTTAAAATTCTATGTTATCAGTAATTAGTAATAATTATTGATAACATAGAATTGTGAGTTTATTAGTAATAAAGTTAATGACTTTTGGTGGCTATTTGCACTATCAGTTTATATTTATATATCTGTCAGTACCTTCTCCCAAAACCAGATAATTTTTTCTCTCCTTGCCATTTTGACACAGCAGTACTCAATAGCAACAAGTTGTCATTGAAATAATCTGTGAATGATTAAGATTTTAGTTTTCAAATTTCTAGAAGTTCTAATACCAACTCCTAGGTTCTTTTTTCTACATTATTTTCAAAATCTTATGCATATATTTCATAAGATTGATAGATCTGTCAATTCTGTAAGGTGACCTCAGGAGCTGTTTGCCCACTTGATGTATGTCTTGATCAGTAGAATTCACTGGATAGTCTGTTTAGCCTGCTGTTCTCAAAACAGAGAGATTGTTAACTAATGCATTCTCAAATAGTTTCACCTTCAGTTTCCACAAAGATTTCTCTTGCCACCATAAAAACACTGCTTTTTTCTGTCTTATTACTTCTTATCTATTTTTGCTGTTACTAAATCTTAAATTTTAATGACATTAACGAGCTACTTTCTATATTAAAAAATCACAGTTATTTATTACTAAACAAAAATAAAAAAGTTATCATGAGTACATAGTATATTTTACATAGAATTCCCCATCTATTTCTATTTCCCAAACATTTAATTTTCAAGAGAAAAGAACTCAATCTCAAGGTAAAGCATCTCCTTGTAAACCCATATATAGAGTAATATCCTTTTTATTATAAATGGATATTTTTAACCACACAAAAAATTTGCTTTTGTTGACATTTCTTTGATTTATGATTATTTTTCATGCTGCAAGGGCTTTTTATTTTTCTTTTTGTTTTTTTCCAGATTTGGAAATCAAAATATTTTAAAATTAAGAGAGAAAGCTCCCCTAAAATGGATTTATTGTGGAAGCTACACTTAATGTAAGGCAGACAATGACAATTCTGCATCTGACCCTGGATGTAATATAACCCAGACACTCAAAAATAAAGTTGAACATATTGAACAACACAAATACATAGTTACACATCAAAAAGTTTGAGTGAAGATCTGAAAAATGTACCAAAGATAATGTTATTATCCCAATTAAGACATTTCTACAGTTACAAGTCCTCATTAGGAAAGAAATATTTTTAATTGCATATTTAATTTGCTTTTGCTAAATATATTCCATTTTATAACTGTGTTCAAGATCATATTTGCATATTCCTACACCCATTACCTTATATTAAAAATATCCAAATTTTTTTCAGATTATCTCTAGTTTCCCCATAGTTTCAATAATAGATGGAGGATAATTACAAAGTGCATATTGCTTAAATTACTGCATGCATTTATGTATTCACCTAGCATATGTTCAGCTTTATTTAAACAGTGACTTAAAGGATATCACAGTTTGAGTTTCTATTATAATTATGAAACAACAAATCATATTTTACCCCTCAAATAATAAGTACCTTTAATGATGTATAATTAGCTTATATAATTGGTTTACTTTCATTCTGAAGAAGGACAGTGAATTTTTAATCTTAATACTATTAGGATAATATTTTTTTCTGATTTTTTTTTTTGCCATCAGAACATTTTCAAATAGGGAAAAATTTCTAAATTCTAGAAAATCTTTTCCAGAAATTGTCTGGGTCAGAATCACAGAATGGGCAAGGTTGAAGGGGACCACTGTGGGTCGTCTGGTCCAACCTCCCTGATCAAGTAGGGTCATCCTAGAGCACATGGCATAGGATCGTGTCCAGACAGTTCTGCATATCTCCAGTGAGAGAGACTCCACAAAGTCTCTGGGTAATCTAAACCAGTGTGTAGTCACTGCACAGTAAAGAAGTTCTTCCCCATGCTCAGGTGCAACTTCCTGTGCATTAGTTTCTGCCCATTGTCTCTTGTCCTTCTGGTCCTTTGGCACCACTGAGCAGAGCCTGGATCCATCGTCTTGGCATCCTCCCTTCAGGTACTGACAGACATTGGTGAGTTTACCTCTCAGTGTCCTCTTGAGAGTGAATGGGCCCAACTGTCCCGGCCTTTCCTCATTGGAGAGATGCTCCAGTCCCCTCATCATTCTCAAAGTTCTCTGCTAGACCTGCTCAAGGAACCCCATATCTCTCTTGTCCTGAGGAGCCCAGAACTGGACACAGCACTCCTGATGTGGCCTCATTAGGGCTGAGTAGAGGTGCAAGATCACCTCCCTCAACCACCCTCAACCACTGGTAAAACATATAGCATAGAAAACTCCAGAAGAAATGACTCCATTCTGACACAGGTCTTCCCAGAGCTAGCTTTTAATTATCATAAGCTAATGATTGTATGTATTTTTAGGTTATCTGTAAATTAATTCATTAGTATTAGTAATTAATTAATAAGTTTAAGAGACTGTTTGGACATGGAGTAAAGGATAAAGACTTCCTAGAGGAGTGTGCTTGATGCTCTAACTCCAACATATGCAAGATACTGCATTCTGGAAGGGAAGCAGAGTAAAAATCATACAATGGATACTTCACATTGACAGTACTTCACATTGTTTTGGAAAAGCTCGCACAATAAATCATGTGTTGTGCTTCACATTTGAAGAATATCATGCTTGTCTAACCTTCAGTGTGCTGAATTGGACCAACTACACTACTACTACCACTACACTGAACAGAACCAGGATGCTGACTCAATTGCTCACCTGCCTCTGTTCTACAACATAACTGCTGCCATGTTTTGTTCTACGGTTCTTGCCAAAACACACTCTTGAGAAAATGCCCATGCAACCGATGAGAGTATTAGGGTCCTTGAATCATTCCTATTGCACAAACTGAGCAAATTTCAATCACCTTTACTACCTTCATCCTAAAAATTCTCCAATAAAAATATCACACAGAAAATGATAATTATATACTACAGTTCCAGGAATATCATATGCAGCCCAGAAGGACAAATGCAGTGGAGTCTGGACATAGCCTGTCTCTTGGTCCCAGACACATTGATTATTCCTGTTTTATTTAGCTGGGTATAAAGCAGAGTGGATAATTAGTTATCCAAAGTTCAATCTCACTGTCTAGCAGTTCTATTTGCCAGTGATTTATTTCTTTGAACTAGGAAGAATTTCTTCATAGGAAGAGGATTACACACTGGAAAAGGCTGTCTAGGGAGGTGGGGAATTGTCCCTGAAGGTCTTTAAGGAAAGGTTGGACATGGCACTGGGTGCCAGAAGTACATTTGACAAGGTGCTGTTTGGTCACAGGTTGGACTCAACCATCTCAGAGGTATTTTCCATCCTAACTGATTCTGTGATTCTATAATGATTTAGCAAAGCTGCCTTCATACAAACTACACATTGTGAGCAGTTATTTCACAAATCTTCAAAGTTCTCTTATTCTCCAAACAAGGGAAATCTTATTTCCCTTTCTGGAGAGCAAAGGAAATGTGTTGTGTAGGCAGATATACATGGATTAATGAGGTGATTTATGAAGTGGCCAAAAGAACAGTTAATCCCTGTCAACACTGACTATGGATATTAGTAACACAGATTCATTCTCCCATCTCCTATCGTTCTAACTGTTTACTTTTTCACTGTACTCTTAGTGAAGCAATATCTCTTGACAGGATTGTTTTAATGATTTTTTTTAATGCTATGGAAGACAAAGGATCTAGCAGAAAACTTCCATTTGAAGTGAATTAGAAGGGGACAGATCAAGAAATAGAGCCATCATTTGTGAATGAAAAGAGGTCAAGATAAACCAGTTTCCATGGTGGTTTGATTTTATTTACTTTACACCTATTTTAGGCTGAGTCTGTTATTCCAGGAGTCACTGGAAAACATAATAAACTGATTTTATGATTTCTGCCCTTTACTCCATCAGGTTCTATTACTCTGACAAATCATTTTACCATTGCAGTTGGGAGATTTTATATATATATGTATATACACACACATACACACACACACATATATATATATACAATCTTATATATATATACACACATATATGTATACATATATAAAATTTAGCAGAATGACAACCGAGGATGTTTCAAGTGTTTCAATTTTTTTAAATTTCAAATAATACATATTAAAACCTTATTGAAGAGACAAGTGAGAGTAGCATTAACTGAGAGAGATTATATGAAATATCCTAGTCCAGAGTACTAAAATAGTGAATTTAGCCTGGGGATAACCAAAGAGACAATGTTTAGCTGCTCATTACAGTTGCTTTTTGAGATTATATATTGGATTTGCCCCTCAAAATGTATCCTTTTAAAGGATTAAAGACAGGAAAAAATCTTATCTATTCAATTCAGAAAATAAGAATTCAGTTCTAAATAATATCACTGCTGAAGAAACTTAGTTTTCCTGTTAGAGCTTTAGTAGCAGAGAGAGAGTCTTGTTAGAGACAAGTTTGGAAGATATTTATCAGCAGCAGAACCACCCAGGAAGACCACCAAAGACATAAAAAATACAGAATATTGACTGTGGCTTAATTTAGATCTTTTCTGAGGAGAGCATCTGCAATAGACAGAGCACTCATTTATTCTCCCATGGATACTGCAACCATATTTTTATTTTCTGTACCCTATAGGATACCTATAAGTTAAAAAGCATGAACATTGTCAACCTGGCAAGTTTCAAACATGACCTCAGAATCTATCTTAAACTTAGCCTTGCTGTAGATGTAAACTTGGCCTACATGTAGATCATTGATAAGTAAAAATACAGACTAGTACAGGTAGATATTTTAGATATTTGCAAGGATGCCTAGTGTATGCAAATAGGTGAATTTTCCAAGGAAAGTGACTATAATTAGACAGCATCATATGGATTCATGGAGACCAGGATCTTATTTTTTACAATAAAATGTGTGTGAACCTAGTGTTTAGGTTTATAGTGTTTAGTAGTATATCACTTAATACATTAGTATTTCTAAATAGAGATATTATTATTCACGATTTTCAATGAATTATTCACATTATATGATCATTAATTCACATTATTTTACTGAACATTGTTCACTAATTTCTTCCTTCATTGGTAATTTTAAAATACAGGAGACCTAAAGTGTAAAGAATAAAATAAGGACTTTTTAAAATCTATACCACAGATTATGGTATATTAACCACATTATATGGTACATTTTATATGATAGTTTGTGTTGGTAGGGACTCTGTAGATCATTGAGCTCCAACTCTGCTGCCATGGGCAGGGACACCTGCTCAAAGCCCTATCCAACCTGGCCATGAAACTTTCAGGGATGGGGCATCTACAGCTTCTCTGAGCAACCTATTCCAGTGCCTCTGCACCCTCCAGGAAAAGCATTTTTGCCTAATATCTAATATAAACCTAATCTCTTTCAGTTTAAATCCATTCCCCCTTGGTTTACATGACCTTCTAAGAAATCCCTGTCCAGCTTTTTTAGGCCCCCGTTAGGTACTGGGAAGCTGCTATAAGTTCAAATCTCTCAACAACCATTTGGATGGCATCCCTCCCCTCCTGTGGGGAACTGCACCACACAGTCTGATGTCACTGGGAAATTTGCTGCACCCCTGTCTGTGTCACCAATAAAGAGGTTAAACAGTGCTGGCACCAATACCGACCCCTAAGGAGCATCACTCATCTGCAAGTATCTGCATCAATACTTAGGGGTGGGTGTGCCTGTTTGGGTGTGGTCCCAGGAGACTAATATAGAATGTTTTGGGGAAGAATGAGATTAGAAATATATTGGGACATAGAAGATTTCAAGCAGTAAAAAAAAAAAGTACACTGATATTTTGCTAGCACCAAGTATAAATAAAAAAGACAGTAAAATAAACCAAAATATACAACCTGGAGCAGTAAAACCCAACAGATTTTTTTGTCCCCTCTTTTATACAACTTGCCTTTCTGGAAAACTTTTTTGATTCAATGCTCTTCCCCTGTTTTGTGGAAGGTACCATTTTCCAGGAAGTATGTAAAAATTATATTTCCTTAAACATCAGTTTTTCATATACAGTTGAAACTTTTGAAGAGACTATTTCAATTTTCTTTTTAAAGTGATTTTTTAAAAATAATTATACTAATGACTAAATCATATTATTAAACTCAAGTTTATAAATTAAGTTTATGTAATTAATTTTTTGATCCAATCAGCTAAGTCATCATAGGAAGGTTTTTTTTCATTTTTTCACACTTTAAAATGAAAACCCCATTGAAATTTCCCTTTCAATACAGCATTCATGTTTAAATGGACCTGAGCCAAGGCTGAAAAAATCAGTGTTCCAGCCTTTTCATGTTTTCTTAGCTTCTTCTCTTCTATAAAATTTGGGCAAAACCAAACATATAAATAATATTATCCACAGTTAAAACAACAATGATGCTTTGCCTACTTGTCTTACAATCTCCACAGAACCTACCTTTGTCCTACGGTCCTGTGGAAGACAGTCAGCAAGCAGGGTAAGTTAGTACCACCTGAATTGTCTGTCAGGAGGGGTTGTTGTTTTCCTCCAGCAACAGGAGAAGTCTGATGCTCATCAGTGTGTACACAGCAGGTTCAGCACATTTTGCACTTTGCTCACTCCCACACTGATGAAAAGAGATGTTGATGACATACAGATCCCTAGGAAATAGCACAGCAAGGAGTAAGTCGAGGGATAGATAAACAATAAACTCAGAATACCTGCGCTAATTCTGTTTTCCTATCTAAGTGGATTTTATAGATGCAGTAAATTCTTCCCTGTCCTCTAAGGTAATTTTTATATTTCTTCAAACTATTTTAGCTTTCATGAGTCCAGCATGCCATGTTGTACATGACTGCTCCAGGATCTGAAATCTTCCACAAGGGTACATCAGTACTCCAAAGGTCCTATTTTTTTGTCCTGCTTCCTGAAAATAAATGTTTTCTACACAGTAGCTAAAGAAAATTTTGCATTCATTTCTTGCAGTGCTCTCTGTAAGATTTCATCTATCTGTTTAAGTGATATATGCAATAGGTTCCTTACATTAAGTCACTAGAAAAAGTTTTCTTATTCCCCTAGAAAATGCAACCAGCTTGTGTTTACACAAGATAATCACCAGGCTTCTTCTTCCTCCTCTGTGTGATGGCAGATTAGGTACAGAGAAGACTAGTGTTAGGAGTGGAATACACGTCACCCCATTTTTCTCAGTCCTTTTATCCAGGAGAAAAGTGACAAAGAATATGAAAAAATATCAAAAAATGTTTAAGATCTTTAGGGTTAGAGTCAGGAAGCACATCACTCCAGGCTTGCTCATATTGATGGTTCTTGTACTTCTCTTAGAAGCATTTTATCTTAGTCAAAACTTGGACATAAAATTAGGGCTTAATTAGGAATAGCAGTCATAATATTCCTATTCCTAATATTAACTTATCATTTAGAGAAAGAAATCTGCAACATGAAAAAGAAAAGTTCCATATAACTCCAAGGGATGTAGTTTGGACTGGATACAATTGATTCTACAATTTTCTTAACTTAGAATCATATTAATATTCAGAAAAGGATTGTAAAATACATAACATATAAAGCCAAGTCATTTTAAACTTCCTCCTGTGACTGGTTGTGAGGGAGGTGAATAAGAGCTATACTGCATAAACTTTCTTAATTGCCTCAGGATCCTTCGAAATGGAGTTACGAAATTGGCATTATCTCCCTAACTACCCATTACCTGAACACAATTGCTTTGGAAGAGATTGCAGTGCTGCTGGCTAGGAGGTTTGCTACATATGCTTACAGGATAAGCAAGCAAGAAATTAACTTTCTCAGAACTTTCTGCCAGACTCCAAACACCTGTTATTGATGTGTGACAAGGAATGAACCCAGACTGCTTTCCAGCATGCAGATCCAAGATGAATAATAATAATGTCCATGTGGAAAGCAGTTGTGAGCAGCAAAGCAGAGGGTGAACTGAGAAGGACATCTTCTGAATTGAGTCCAGTAGACACTAAAACAGACATCAGAGTTCCTCTTTCCCTTCATTACCTTTCATTTATAATAAAGCAGAAGAAGACAGTGTTGCATGTTTAATTATAGTTAATACATTGTATCTCATACCTCATTGTTCTGCTTATAAGGGAGTTAGGTTTTCATGAAGCCACTTTGGCATTTTCATTCTCTTGTACATTCTTTCTTATTCATCTTAGACTAAGCCCTGATTTACACTTTTAAGGATCATTGCAAAGGAACTGCTTGTGTTTTGGATACAGGCCAAACAGCAGCTTTCTTATCCTTTTAAAAATGAAAAAAAGAAAAAAAAGGAATGCAAAGTGATCACCCCTGATGTGCCATCAGCTTTAATTAGACCTTTCTTTATTAGAAGATGATGTCTGTGTTTTGAGTGGCTTGCTGGCTCAGTTTCCTCACTTAGTACTAGCGGGCTTTTTTCAAACCATAACTCCACATTAGCAACATGATGTAAAAGAAGATAATGATGATTTAAAATTAACATTTATATTGAGAAAATTGAGAAAAATTAGATGCAAAATTAGAAACTAGAGCTAACAGATGTGAACACATTACAAAAAAAATATCTTTAGTAAATTTAAATCCAAGAAAAACTTTGCTGTAAATATGACAGGAGAAAGATTTAGGTAACCAGGGTCACTTCTCAGACACTAAATAATGTTCCATTCTTCTGGGAGCTTTGTAGCTAATTTCTTCTAGGTACATATAGTACACTACGAATTCAGTTGGTTACTCAGCAATGCTGCTACAGGGCTGAAAGAAGGAAAGCTAAGCAGTCGCATGCTGATAGAAAAAGATTTGATCCCACTATCTTTCATTACTTTCCCATTTGTGTTAGGATTGTTTCCAAAGTGCAATTGTTATTTTATTTATCCAGCCAGCTGCTGATTTCCTGACCACTGCTTTATAAATGGCAGCCTAAAGAAGAGACCCACAGGCAGCCTTGAACAGAACCATTTTCTTCATTTGCGAGAGAAACCCCATGTGTTTTTCTCCTCCAAAATAATCTGAACTGTGTGTGTGCTTTGTGAAAAAGAACTGAAGGACAGCTCACCCTTATGGAATGAAAACATGTAAGGAAATGTCTATGGACATTTCTTCTAAACCAAATGTAGAGAGAAAATGTCTGCCAACAATCAACAGCCTTTGCCTAGCAAAAAGAATTTCTTAAATATTTTGATTGTTTATGTCAGAAGCATCAGTAATAGCCTGAAAATTAGTGCACCTATGTAAACATGTGGAATTCTTTATACTAATATTTATAATGTTTTTGTATAAAATGCCAAATTTGCCTAGATACCAAAAATGTTCAGGCAGACCACCACAGTGTGGACCAAAAGGGGTTTAATTTTTTTTTCCACTAATGTATGTAATTTTTAATGTATACAGTTTTAATGTGACTAGTAAAGAAAAATGAATGAATATATTCCTTATTGATGTTTAAGAAATGGGAGAGTTGTGATAAAAGCTGATTTCAGGGACTATGAAAGTCTTTGCTGATTACAAAAAAACCCACACCTTATAAGTCAGTAAGTGCAGAGATGAACAAGGAATTCCTGAAGTTTAGTTAAATTAGATTAGCAGCAGACATTTTAAATCACTGGAGATTTTTCAGTTAGTGGTATATAAAAACAGAGTAAAGAAGGAAGAAATCAGTTGGTTTGAGGAAAGAATAAGATTAAGGGTGATCTAAAATCTGGCCTTCAATTAGGCAAGTGGTTTATTTCAGACTTATACACCGTGACACAAAAACAAGGGAAAAACATGACCCTCCCAGGACTGAGGAGACTGGATCAAATACTGTCTATTTGTCTAGCTATCTAGAATTCTAGAATTCTGTATTCCTGTTAAACTTCTTTTAAAAAGGCAATTTTGAAATGGTGGATTCTATAATGAGTGTTTTTAATAATTCTTTATGGAGAAGAAGGGTGGAATCAGACTGAAATATAGCTAAGTAATGTATATATATATATATATAAGAAGGGGATGTAACATTAATCATTCCTGCATATCATTAAAGAGGGAATATCTTTAATTGTCCTAAAATAGGATATCCATAATATCCTAAAAGAAAAATGGCATATAATATAATGGCATATCACATCATAACTAATAAAACATCATAAATAATATAATATAACATGACGTGACATAACATAATAAATATAATAGCAGTTTAGCAAATACTGGAACTAACCTAATACATTTTTTTTTCACTGACAGTTTTCTAAACAGAGAAAATTCACAAATTTCATGTCTTTGAACTTCACTCAAACATTTGATATACCAGTGAAAGAGATGCATCTATTAAGCAGGGGAAGATGGAATTAGGTAAATCTACAAGGTCCTATGAGGGGGATTTTAGCAATTAAGAACTTTAAAAATTGAGTCATTGGCAGGGAATAATGCTGTTTGAATAGACTAAAGACTGGGTTTGAGATCAGTATCTTAAGTCAAAATTTTGACCGGCTTATTTTTCCAATATATTCGGAGTATATTCCTGAATATCACTAGCATGAAGGAAAGAGCTCTAAATACTACAAAGAAGTAGAAGAATGAAGTTTAGGATTGAACTTAGAGCAATAGAAGTGGTATGAAATTCAGTTTTACAAAGTGCAAGTTCATACTTTGGGGCATCAAACCCCAAATATTTTTCTACAAACTGTTCCTGATCATTTTGGAATGGAGAGTCACCTTGCTGGGCAGCAGTACACTGTGAGTGACAATATGTTTTCTAACTCTTAAAAAGGCAAGAAATGTACCTAAATAAATTTTTCCTACAGACATAAAAAAGTACTAGTGCCATTGTACATGAAAAATGCTAGCTCTGATTTGAAACTGGTTGTTTAATATCAGTTGCATATGTTCAAGAAAGATTAAATGAAAGCAGAAGAAATACAAAGAGAAACACTTTAGATGACCAGGTGGTCTGGAAATGTTTTCAAGATTAACTTAATAGATGGTATGTCTTGTTTACTGTAGCTGGAAAACACACCTTGAGGATGCCTGGGGATGCCTTAATCTCTCAGAACCAACTTGGGGAAACAGTTCAGTGATGACAAGTTGAAAAGCTGAAAAAAAGCAAGAAAACAAATTTGCTGGCATCTTTTTATAATAAAACTTTGAACAGTTATACGGCTGAAAGTATTTTTTTCCTAAAATTATTAGTAGTTATTAATACTTTCAAGACAAGACTCATCTGAAGCATGCAAAATTTGATAATAATTAGTATCTTGGCTTTATTATTGACTGGGAGTATATCTTTCATAATCATAGAATCAATTAGGTCAAAAAGACCTCTGAGATCATCAAGTCCAACCTTTGACCCAAGGCCACCATGTCAATTAAACCATGACATCAAATGTTACATCCAGTCTTTCCTTAAACACCTCCAGGGATGGTGATTCCACCACCTCCGTGGGAAGCCCATTCTAATAACCAATCACCTCTTTTGTGAAGAAATTCTTCCTAATGTCCGACCTGAATGTCCTCTAGTGCAGCTGAAGACTGCATCCTCTATGTTGGAGGAGAGGCTGACACCCCCCTGGATACAGCCTCCTTTCTGGTAGTTATAGAGAGCAATAAGGTCTCCCCTGAGCCTCTTCTTCTCCAGGCTAAACAATCCCAGTTCCCTCAGCTGTTTCTCAGGACTTATGCTCCAGACCCTTCACCAGCTCTGTTGCCCTCCTCTGGACACACTCCAGCACCTCAATGTCCTTCCTGAATTGAAGGTCCCAGAACTGGCCACAGGACTCAAGGTATGGGCTCACCAATGCCAAGTACAGGGGAGAAAATCATTTCCCTGGTTCTGGGGACACTATTTCTGATACAGAAATAATTTTTTTATGTATCTATATCTATATCTAATCTATCTATATATCTATCTATATATCTCTGATACATTAACTTATGCACAGAGTTATCTTGGATGTACACTAATAATTATTATTCTTAAAAGTACTTAGTGAATTAATATGCATATGAAGAGCCTAAAAGTGCACCAAGAGTGCACCAAGGGTCCTCAAGAACGAATCACGACAAAAATTTGGCTAATTATCAATTCCTCTGTACAAACTACATTTGTGCAGTGTGAAGTGCCAATAGATTAATTTAATATACCAGTTTTAAGGTTTTATTTTGTGTACGAAATTAAGGGGAAAAAACAAGTAAATCCCATGAATTATCTGAGAACCTTAAACAAGAATCATGACCTCCACATAGGCTCTAAGTTTGAGACTCAGATAAGTATATCTTTACCTTCCTGAGCTGCCACAGAATGCCTTGTTCAGTAACTCAAGACATAATACAATACAGGACTGAAAAAAAACATTCATACACACTTTTCCTCAGCTCTCTGCTCTCTACTGATGTAGATGTCAAGTTGAAGTTTCTCCACTGAAAGAGTTTAAAAATAATTTTATTACTCTACTGGCTAGTTATACCAGTGTCTTAGTTTAGAAGACAAGTATCTGCTAAGGACAAATAGGATCCTCTCCTGGAATGGAGAATGCAAAACTCCTCTCTCCGAATTGTTATAATTTTGGAATTAAGGGGCTCTCAGGCAAAGACGTGAGGATATGGATAACAGTTCTTTACTTGTGTTTAGCAAGGCAAAACAGAACAACAATAACTATGAGATGAACAGCAGACAGAACCAGGGAAACAGTCACAGTTTCTCTGGCACTGGCACCCTTTCCCCGTTGGTGCAGTTCCCGGCACAGGCAGCTGTGGTGCAGAGTCCCGGGGTGCTGGGGATGGATCAGGAGCTCCCGGCGGTGGCTGGAGCTGCAGCAGTGTCCCGGCAGGGCAGGGGGTGCGGGCTGAGGCATGGAGAACACTGGGAGCAGGAGCGCAGGAACAGCGAGGGGGGCAGGAACTGCAGCGGCTCCCGGCGAGGCAGACAGGGGCAGGGTCAGGATTGCCGGGCACACACGGAGAGACCGTGGCAGGAAACACCGAACTCCGCTCCAGTGGTGCCAGGGAAAGAAAAAAAAAATAATCTCCCCCCACCCCAAAGTCTGGAAACCACAGCCTGCTGTTCCCTTCTCCCGACAAGCAACCCCCCAAAGAGAAGTCAAGTCCAGGTGCTCACCCTCTTCCCTCACTTCAGCCACTTCTTTTGACTTTCTTAAGTACCCATAAGTGCCCAGTAATCAGTTCCCTAGTGACTTATGGGAAAAAAATTCTATACGAAGACCCAACACCCAGTGTGAAAGAAATGATTTTTAGAATCAACCAGATAAACATCTTCATTGGAAATGTTATATACACAGACTCCAACAAGTGTAATCATAGAATGGTTTGGACTGGAAGGGACTTTGAAGATCATCCAGCTCCAATCCCTCTGGCATGGGCAGGGACACATTCCACTAAACCAGGCTGATCACAGCTCCATCCATCCTGGCCTTGCTCCGGGGATGGGACAACCAAAACTTCTCTGGGCAACCTGTTGCAGTGCCTCATCACCCACACAATAAAGAACTTTTTCCTAACATCTAATCTAAACCTTCCTTCTTTCTATTTAAAGCCGTTCCCCTTTGTCCTGTCACGATATGTTCTTGTAAAAAAAATCCTTGTCCATCTTTGTTGTAGGTACCTTCAGCTAAACTTTTCCAGTCTGAACAAACCTTTCTCTTAACTTTTCTTACAAAATAGGTGCTCCATCCCTTTAATCATCTTGTTGGTTCTTCTCTGGACTCATTCCAACAGGTCAATGTTCATCTGGTGCTGGGGAACCCAGAGCTGGTTTCACTGCTACATGTGGGGTCTCACCAGAATGGACACAGAACAGCCTCTTCTGTAGTGGGTTTCCCTGTGCTATTTATCTGAAAAAAAAAAAATAAAAAAAAAAA
>VXBS01009524.1:128194-222379 GCA_013400255.1 Sitta europaea
AAAAAAAAAGGCATAATGGCATTGTTCAAGCAAGACACAGATGTAAGGACTGTTGCTCCCAGTGGCAGCAGGTGTTGCAGCCTCTGGCACTCTCATTCCCCTGTAATCAGAAACACTTGAAATTTGACTCTCCAGGGTTTTTGCCACAAAGCTTTTCCATTTCTCATTCTACCTGTTCCCTTTTCCTCCGATTTATCATTGGGAATAACCTAGATCAAGTCTTTATTCTCTAGAAAGCAAAATTCAACCATTCTTATCACAGAATAACACAATCATAGAATGATTTGTGTTGTAACTTAAAAGATTTCCTAGTTCTAATCCCACACGTACCATAAAATCTTTCTAATATCTAACTTAAAGCTAAGGGGCTTTTTCAGTTTAAATCCCCTTGTCCTGCTACTACATGCACTTGTAAAAAGTCACTCTCCAGCTGTCTTGTAAACCTCTTTATGTGCTGGAGTGTGCCATAAGGTTTCACAGGAGCCTGCTTTTATCCAGACCGAACAATTTCAACTGTCTCCATAGTAAAGTGCTCCAGTCTTCTGCTCATTGTGGCCCTCCTGTGGACTTGTTCCAATGCGTCCATGTCTTTCTTGTGTTGGAGGCTGCAGAGATGGATGCAGGACTCCAGGTGAGGGGAGAGTAGAGGGAAAGAATCACCTCCCTTCATCTGCTGATCACACTACTTTTGATGCAGCCCAGGATACAGATGTTTTTGTGGTCTGTAATGATGCATTGCTGCTTTTTTTTGAGCTTTTCCTCAACCAAAACCCTCAATCCATTCTCCTCAGGACTGCTCTCAATCCATTCACTACCCAGACTGTATTTGTGTTTGGGGTTGTTGTGACCCAGGTGCTGAATTTGCACTTGGCCTTGGTGAGCTTCTTGAGGTTTCCATGGACTCACCTTTGCAGTCTGTCAGTGTCCCACTGTCACATTGGATGGCATCTCTTCCTTCCAGTGTGTCATCTGCACCACACAGCTTGGCCTTCTCAGCAAACTTGCTAAGGATGCACTCAATCCTCTGTCCATGCCACCCACAAAGATGTTATATAACATCACTGACCCTGAGGAATGTCACTTGTTACTGGTCTCCACTAGGACTCTGAGCTGTTGACTGCAGCCATACAGTTTATTCCTTATCCACCCATCCACCGAGTCCATATCTCTCCATTTTAGAGACAAGGATGCCACACAGGGCAGTGTCAAATGTTTTGCACACACCCAGGAAGATGACATCCTTACCCACAAATGCTGTAACTCCATCACAGAAGCCCACCAAATTTATCAGATGTATTCTATTACTAAGGTTACTAGAGAGAAGCAAGCAAAATTCAGGAACAATTTAATCCCAGAGAATGTTTATGTTAGGTGCTGAAATGCAGTTAAAATAGTTTGGAAACCCAGCTTCTTTAATATAACGCTGACAAAGAACAGGTCAAGCCTCAGTTCTTGACTACCTTTTCAGTACATTTATATCATGCATGGGTCTGCATCTTATGATCGATATACATAAGATTAATCAGTATTACATTTTTATAGATGCTCTGTTTTTTTCTAAGTGTTTATAATAGGGAAAATATTGGCTGATGTCTGATGCAAAACAGTCGTTCAGCAATTGACTCCTCTCACATGCAGACATGTCACTTTTTGTTATAAAATGTATTGGCACATGGAGCTAACACTTAAAAACAATTTTATGTACTATCCAGGTATTTATCTGCCTGTTTCAAGTGGGCTTTTCACATTAAATTTTTTAATATCTATCAAATAAACACCTAAGAACATAATTAGCATATGGCTTATGACACACTTTATCTGAACAACCCACTGTTTGTCTGTACAACCAAGAAGCATTTCAGCTTCAGAAAGATAAATTTGTTATTTTCAAAAGGCAGCACTTAGAGAATGGTGAGGTTCACTATAACAAGAATTTTGTGCAGAGAAAAAAAATTAATCAGTGTCATTGTAGTCTGTTTCAGTTATTTTCAGTACTGGGTTGTTGATTCTAGGTCTCTGTCTTTTCACATTTTTCCCACACCATGGAAACTATACTAAGACTTTTCCAGATACATATTCAGAATTCATATTACAGCTACTGGGATTTCATTACACTAGCAGGAGAAATGATAACTAAATTAATATAAAGATCTCTTCAGTATCAGAATACTACTATTCTGCAGTATTATTTCTTCCTTTTTGCTGCTTATCTAGAATATTTGCATCACAATTGTTGAAAGTGTCTTTGGCTGTGCAACTCAACGATGAGCTGAGTCATATCAACAACAAATCTCTCAGGTTGAAAGTACTTTTTATATTCATATTATTGATTCTGCAATGTGTTGTGATCAAGGAAGGAAAAATTATAGGTATGGAAATACTGTCTATTGTCGTCCCTTCCTTTCCATTTGGAGGAGTCTAAAAGTCCATGTTCCAAAATATCAGCTGAAACAACAGATTCTGTAGACTGAAAACTGACTACAGTGGGTACTGTGAACATGTGTGGGAGAAGAGATGTGTAATAAAACCTTTTCCTAGTACCAAATTATTGAAATGCCACATGATGAAACAGGCCAGACAAACCTATGGCTACATATAATGAAGCTCTATCTGCTAACACTGACAGTCTTTATTATCTGTACCTTTCCCTTGCACAAGTGTTTCCCAGCAGTTTTGATAATATTTTTATTATTCTGTCCTTGCTACATATTTCATAAGCAGTATTAATAGCTGTATTTTTAACAAGGAAAACATGAGGTTCTTAGCCATTTTGCATAAACTTAGTAAGCATATTTATATACATCTGTCTTGGAAAATCAGCATGTCACACAGCATTTACAGAGAAGACACACATGCTTACCACCTATTCTGTCTCACTTATAGATGGAGGCTTTCATTAAAAGATCTGTAATATTTCTTTGCAAGAATGCAAACTGCTGTATAATTTATAGAAGTTCAAATAGTCAGAATGGACACTATCTTTACATGACTGTGTATGTATGAATACTGAAACCAGCACAAAGCCATTTTACTGCCTAACTAATTGCTGCTGAGTAGTCTTTCAATGTGACATCCCTTCCATAGCTTGTACCATATTCTGCCTCTGGGGCAGAGAGCAAAATGATTTTTCACAGAAAATGCTGCCCTACCTTCACATGGGCCCCTTCTCACAATTTGTTTTTTTTCATGGCATATTAGTACCAAAATTCCTTGGTTATTACCAACAACTCTTGACTGTGATTACCAACAGTCCTTGGTTCACTCCACAGCCATTCAGCCACCAGTGTTTGAAATATTCACATTAGCTGCTTATCTTCTGGGGTTCCACACTCAGGCCCCATCAAGTCTCAAACACCTCCAAGGATGGAGATTTCACAGCATGCATGGGCAACTTGTTCTGATGTTTAACCACCCTCATGTAGTGGATTTAGCTTCTCTGTATCCTCTGGTCAGATACATCAGCTCTCCAAGCCTCTCCTCACATGTTCTGCCCAGACCCCTAATGATTTTGGCAGGTGTCCACTGGTGCCCTCTTTCTTGTGTTGGAGTTGTCCAGTCTTGACAAGCTCTCCATGTGAGATCTTACAGGTGCCACCTATCCAGCCATCATCTCACTAACTTGATGATAAAGAGACTGAAGCCAACTGCTAAAGCCAAGGCATGCAACATCCACTGTCTTCCTTTGCCCACATAACCAGGCACACCACTAGACTTGATTCATTCCCAGTAAACTCATTGGCTGTTCCATTTCACTTTCTTGTCTCTGAGGTACGTAGAGCAAGCTTGTAAGAGATTTTGTTCCACAATCTTCCTGGAGATTGAATGTCAGCTGACTAAGGTAGTTTGGATTCCCCTTTATTTTATATATTTTATAAAACCAATATCCATAATATTTTGATGTGGTCATCTTTCTCTTTTGGGCAGTATTAAAATTAATGTGTTCTTATCTGCAACTTGTGTGATAAAGATATGTTCTATAGAAGAGAGAAATTAGTCATAATGAAAAACTTAATTCTGTGTGTCAGATACCTTCCTTCAGACTGTCTACATCCATCTACACCATGATAGCCTTGCTCACCTTCAGGAAAGTCCTTTAGGAGGTTGAATTGTATCCTAAGCTCTAAATTCAGCTGATAAAAACCTGTATCAAAATGGCAGTGAACAGTTACACTTCAGAAATAGAATCTCAGAATCTAGAACATTAAGGGTTAGAAGGGACCTTAAAGATCACATAGTCTCAACTCCCCCCATCTTGGGCAGGGACACTTCTACTTGACCAGGTTGATCAAGGCCTCATCCAACCTGGCCATGAACACTGCCAGAGCTGGGGCATCAACAACCACCCTGGGGAAGATGTTCTGGTATATCGCCCCTCTCACAGTAAAGAATTTCTTCCTAGTACCTAACCTTAATTTCCCCTCTTTCAGTTTGTACCCATTAGTCTCATCCTATCACTACATTAGTCCTCATGCTATCACTACAGTTCCTGACAAAGAATCCCTTTTCAGTTTCCCTGTGAGCTCCCTTCAAATACTGCAGATTTGTTAAGAGCTCTCCATCCAACCTTTTCATCTTCAAGCTATCATAATTTAATCAAAAATATAAGAGGAAAGCAGAAAAATTAAATAATACCGTCACCTATTTTTTTATTTCCTTCATCTGAGGCACCTGATTTCCCTCTCTAGAAAAGACAAGATGAGAAAGGAAACTCTTTGCCAAAATTTTCCCTTCCTCTGTCTCCTGAACATTTTCTAAGATGGTGCTGGATACTCATGCTGCATTTTTCCTGAGCTTTTTTCTTAATTATAAATTAATGTTAGAATGTTGAATATTTTAATGATATATAAAAATAACTCAGGAGTATCTAACTATCTAAGATTAAAAGAAATGGTTATGCAGTAGCTAAGAATTATTATATAGTTCATAACCTTAACAGCTAAGAGGAAAAGAAAATATCTTTTGTTAAAAAATTTATCCTGAATTAAAAAAACTCCAACTACCATGCTTTAATGAAACTAGACAACCTTTAAGGTCCTTTCCAAAGCAAAACATTCTGTGATTTGATAGAATACCTTTCCAACATAAAATAGATTCTTCCTGCTCTCTCACTACTCCACTGTTATGCTTTTAACATCCCATATTCAAAATGACTAACAATGAGTAATTGCTCAGAGAGCATGATAGTCTTCAGACAGGATTCTGGGAAGTCTGTGATAATGGCACATTTACCCAGTTTCTGTGGTCACCCTCCACATACACCTTTTTACCATAGTAATGAGAAAGAAAAGCACTGAAGATCATCACAGCAAAATCCTGAAGATGCAGAAAACCTTTTGAGTCTTTTGCTTTTATATTTAATCCCTAGTAAAAGTATAAAACTGTCATAGGTAGATGTCCAATCATATACATAACCCCAAAAAACATCAACAGAGCTTAGAAAAGTAAAGCTATGGTTCTGAATCACTGAAGAATAGAGAGGTAGAAGACTATACTTATGCTTCACTCTCAATAATTTTGAAAGCAAGCTTTTTCAGCTTCTTTACTTCTAGAGCTATGTGTTTTCTGGGGTCCAAATGAATCTCTGCCTGGTCCTGGTACCTCCACTCAGTCTATAACTCTCTGAAGCGCAATTCTTCTTAGCATATGCTAAATTGCAAAGCAACTCCAAATTACAAGAGAAAGCTTATTTAGAGCTTTAGCTGTGATCTGCAGATAAGTGATATAATCAGAAGAGAAAGAAAATATGGAAGCATTCAAATGACTGAGTTCTTGACATTGATTAGACCATTTGGTGCACTTCCTAATTGCTATATGCAGGAGATGACCCCCTTGCTCAGAATTTGAAAAAAACTGTAGCTACACATTTTCTTTTGTTATAATTCATTTTCCCACCTGGAATATTTGGGGCTTAAAGTTGGTATTGGTATTTCTTGTCATCTTTCCATCATTGTGGCTTTTTTTTTTTTTTTTATGGGTGACAGTAAGACATTTACAAGAAAAACAGCTATAATTAAAAACAAAATTTTGAGAATTTTGTAATGCAGTGAAATATTTCAAATCTGGTTCAACAACCTGAGTAATGTTACACATGAATATTCCAGGTACAAATTTTCAACATTTTAATTAAAAATAATTTATGTAAGGCATTAGGAAAAAATGTAATAAAGGCATTTAATTATTTCTCTAATTCTCAGTAAGAGAATTAAGCTCACAAGCTGCAATTTTAAATAAATTAAGTGCATGCTTTTTAAAGAAACCTTTTATGAAGAAAAAATTATGCAAATAAAACTTTTAAACATGTCCAGAATCTTTCAAACATGTGCATGGTAGAACTAGTACTTTAGTTATGATATTCAGAACTTAAATAAACAATTGATTTATCTTTTCGTCCCACTTGATTCAACAGTATGAAAATGGTGTGTAGGATTTTACTGAAAAATTTTTACTAGGAAAATTATTATACTCTCAGACAGGAAAAAGTATTCATCAAATTAATTGACCAACTTACTGTTTGTGCAGGGAGCTAATGGATTCTTAAATTTACATCCTCTCCTAAGCCCACTTGCAAATCCACCACCCAAATGAAAATATCAACAAAGTGAGTGAGTTTGCATAGAGCTGTAGTCATCAAGTGACTGAGCAGATATAAATTGATATTGCTAAAATTAATACCAAAGGCCAGATGCACATTGTCTTCAACAGAAACATCATGGTCTCTCCAAATAATTTTCTGTGCTGTTCCTGAACATTAATACATTGAAGTTCTGCTTAGCAGCATATAATTATTTTCACCTGCCATAATCCTTTTCTAATGTCAGTGGAAAAGGTTTAATTACATCAATGCTACACTATGTTTGTTGTAGAAAGGCTAAATCAGAGGCTGCTCCTGCCTCTGTTCTGGAAGATGCATATCTGTGCTCACAAGTTTCTTCCACCCAGTTGGAAGCCCTGTCTTTTGACTGCAACCAATGCTTGGATAAAGAAAGTCACAGTAATCCACTGTGGTTAATTCTTTATGGCAAATAAAAGGTAGGTTCACTCTTATCGGAGAAGATCGCCAGCGTGTTTGCTGAACATCCAACTTCAAGTGTTGGTCTTGTTTTTATTCTTTAAAAGCAGAAAAGAACTTTCATTTTACACTAAAAGAACTCTCAGCAAGGAGTATTATTTAATTCTGCATATTCTTCAGTGTACTCATATGGTATTTAATTGACTAGTTGGTAAGCAGTTTAAACCCTAGGAATAGGTTAGTAACATTTTTTCATTTATTTTATTCTATTACATAGTTACAGAATGTATTGGCATGTTGTGCATGAGTTATTGAACTAACTGCATTTCGTTTTGCCCTCATAAAAAAGTATGATTAAGAATGAGTGATATCCTGCACAAATAATAGGAGTGAGTGATATTGTCCCTGTAGGGGTCTGAGATAGGCTAATGTGAAGGTTCAGAAGGGACAGGCCTCCCTAAAAATAAGTGTTATAATTCTAGGAATAATTCCCAAATTTTTTATGTGGTTATATGAATTATGCAATGTAGTTTTACATTATTTATATTCTGTACAATGCAAAAAAATATCTGTTACTATATTCTTCCCTTCTGGTTATCAGATTAGTTAAAGCCCCATTTTGGTTTGATGAAAGGGAGATATTCAGAGAAGAGTGGCAATATTTTACTGAATGTTCTTTAGCTGGCCTTGGTGATTTTTTATGATGCCTCCTTCCTTTATTATTCATTAATCAGTCAGACATGAATTCTGATTCCCACATGCATTTTTTATTTATTGTTTCTGCTCCCTAATATGAAGACTGAAAATTTTAATAAGATAATAATGAATAGTAGATGGAAAATACTGAATAATACATTAGTAGCTAAAAAGCAAAATCTCATAAAAATGTATAATAAAACATAAAATTTGGGAAATCACAACTTTTTTCCTGAGGTAGTAGCTGTGTGAACATTCACTATTGTTTCTTTTAACACATTCACCCTGGTAAGAGTTCAAGAAGAGGGAAGGGTGTTGCAAGTTATGTAAAAGAGGGTACATTTTCTTTTAAGAAGAAAAAATATTTACAGTCACTTCAAGTGGATTTCAACACTTTTGTATGGGAGTTCACTTCATATACAATATTTTTTTTCCCTCAGTGCTCCTACAAAGTATCTTAATGCAGGTGGTATGAACATTAAACATTGCTTTGTTTTTGTGGAAAACAGTTTCAAGGATACACTTAGAACTAGTGGATGAGTTATTTCTACATCAGTCCCTAGGTTCTGTACTTCTCCAGTGTAGTATACCCTTAAAAAAAATTGCTTTCGTCTGTAAGAGCAAGGGAAGTCACAAAGTTTAAACAGTAAAACTCAAACCTATCCTTCTTTTTTGGAAAATTCTGCAGTGATGAACTGTAGACACACAAGAGGAAAGGGGGAAAAAAAAGAAAATATCTTTACATTGCACATGAAATTTGTGGAAAGCATAATTTGTCATCCAAACAATATAGTAACTTACCCCATAAGTTACATATTTCTTGTCTGCTACGTGTCTTTAGATATTACTGTCACTTGTTCCAGAAGGGTATCTCAGATATTTCAGGGTATCCTATAAACAGTCCTGAGCTCAAAACAATTTAGAATAATATTGTATTAAATGCAATTAAATATAATTATAAATAAACAAATAAACTTTAATAAACGTAATAGTGTCACAGTTTCAGAGTCTCTTGCTTGAAAAAAAGTTTTTTAATTTAAAGCAACATTCCTTATGCTCAGTGAAAGACAACTTTTTCACTCATCTTCATTCTGCTTCATATATTAAAGATTTACCATATTTTTTCCAACAACTAGCATTTTAAGCCATACTAAAATTAGAGTAA
Organism: Sitta europaea; assembly: GCA_013400255.1. NCBI lineage: Eukaryota > Metazoa > Chordata > Aves > Passeriformes > Sittidae > Sitta > Sitta europaea. The sequence continues at coordinate 137,065 of VXBS01009524.1, forward strand.
TTCTGGGAAAAGAAAATCATATGCCTTTGAAAATTATTATGTAAAATTTAACTATGGAGTAAGGGAAAAAATGACCAAACAAAAATCCCACAGAAGGCACAGAAATATTGATGGAATCTGTAGAGTATGAATAGATTTAAAACCAAAGACAAATTTTCAACATGATATAGCTCCACCAAAAATTATGCAGTATGGGAAAACACATTCATAATGTGAATGATTACGACAAACCTCATTCTCTTTTCCCCAAAGAGAACTTTTCTGGCCATGGAATTCAGTACAAGTTCATCAATGCCAAAACATAACATTTACATTAGTTTATACATTAAAAATCAGTACCAGTGACAATATATGTAATATTAGGACTAATGTTTCCTAGTAATGTTTCAGATTATTTATCTTAACATCAGGAATGTCTGAAATACATTCTCTTGACAGAACAAAAGATGTTCAAAGGAAAAACTTAAATACAGGTTCTGCTTATTCTATTTTTACAGAAAGCATTTATTTTATTTAAATGCTTTATTTATTTTATTTTATTTTTCATTTTATTTTAAAGTTTTTTTATTTTATCTTAATTTTATTTTATGGCTTCCTCTAGCATCTGCAGCCCTCATCTTTGGTATGCAGCATACACTGTGTCATGAACTGCACAAATTTGTAGCAAATATAGAACCTACTGTTTCACTAAAATGCAAAAAATTAGTGATATTTATATAAAATAAGTAATCCAGTCAGGATTATCACATTCTCTTTGATTTCAGCCACATACTTTTCTGAAAAAACTATTTTCATCCACAGCTTTCCCAAGCAGCTTCCCTGCTCTCATATGGTTTCAGAGACTTTCAAATCCTCAGACACCAGCTACATGAGCTGTGATTCCTCTGCCTTCTCTTTCCCATAACCCTCTCACAGCCGAACAGCTGGGGAATTCACAGGCAGGGAATATTAACGACAGCATTTTTTTCCTTTGATAGATGAGCAAGTACCAGGAAAGGTAGGACAATCAAATCAATTTAGTAGCCTTAAATTTAGAAAAATGCAGCTTTATCATTCAGACCGCAAAAGTACAGATGTAATTTGAGCTGAAAAAATCTTTGAGGCCTCTCTTAGTCATTTACAAGTCTGCTGGAACTTGCTAGCTTGCAACAACTGCAAGGATGTGCTAGCTCTCCAAAATCTAAATTCTACTCTCTCTATGTTTGCACGTAGATGGGGAGGTAATGGCTTACTTCATGTTCTCTAAGATCAAATCTGTTACTTATAAACAAAGGAACACAAATTTTGATACATAATTTCTGCTTCTTTGTAGTGATTCACACAGAAATATAAATCCAGCTCCAGATGAGTATGTACAAGTAGCTCAGCAAAAGAAGGTTAGGATGTATTTATTCATAACAGAATTGGGAAAGCTACAAAAAGTGTTATACAAAACTCTGGCCAGCACATTGCCTGATATAGGTAATAAATGTTTGGATAGAGCTTTACACTCGTGGGGACTTTGCCAGCACCTGCAGCAGAAGTTTTTGCTCATGACCCCAAATGCTGCATGACTTGTACTGTTATCTGTCTTGGCCTTGTGTCTCCTCCTGGTTTCTGATTGCCCTGCCTGCTCTCTCCTTAAGTTGTTTTTGTTTAGAAGATGCTGGAAAAGGGTGTGAAGTTTAGAAGGAAAGAGCATATGTTAGGAGAGCTTGAACATCTGCCTACTTGTACTGAGCAATACAATCAGTCAAAAATGTTAAGGTACATACACACACACACACACACACACACACACGTCTTAAATTTTTAAGGTTTATATATGCTTCTAAAAACGTGTATAAACAATTCTAAGTAAATAAGTCTAGGGTAACAGGAAAGAGGACTCCCATGGAACGTAAAGGTGGTAACATGCTTCTTTCTTGAATAAAACCCAAGTTGTTTACTAAATAGAATGAAGGAATGTGTCTATGCAGGAAACAAAAAGTGATAAAAAATGCTCTGAAAGCAGAGATTTAATGTTTCAGAATAGCATTTCAGGTCCTATGAGTACGTCAATAAGGGAAAATGAAGGTTCTCTTTTCTGACTCTTATTTTCTGATGGCTTGGTTTTGGGGTTTTATTTTGCACCTCATCTAGATTTCAAAGGTTCAGAAACTTCCTTTTTTTTTTCTTTTTTTTTTTTTTTTTTTTTTTTTTTAAGAACATTGGTTCATACTTGCCATTATTTCATGGAAATAGAATTTAATCATTTCAGTGTTTTGCAAGACCACATTAAAGTTATTTTGGAGGTCTCAGTTTGAGCATAATTTGCAGATCCAGACAGTTCAGTGATGTGTAGGCAATGAAAACTGCTATTGCAGAAGCAGGCAGTGGGGCTTATTAATTACTACCTAGGCTCAGAAGCTCTCTGTTATTGCCCACGGAGAATATTGCTCTCAAAGAGCTTCCTTTTATGTTTTCCAGCTGGGAAAGTTAGTTTGATCTTTACATGGAATAAAAATCTGGCACCCAGAGCCTGAAGACCTCATTGTCTGTTTTAAGTGTTTGGCAAAAACACCTGCACAGTACCTGATACCTTCACTTTCTAAACTGAAAAGCTATTCCTGATCTCCCCTGTGGGGATCAATTTCTCCACAGTCAAAATCTGTATTTTGTCAGTATTATCCAGACAGGCAATTTTCATATTATTTCCATATCTATTTTGTGCAGTGGGTCATGTATTATCACTCCACTCAGAATATGTAGACCTGTTTTGTGTGATCACCAAATATATTTATTATTGTTGTTTTCAGAAATATCATAACAATTTCTTTTTGAAATATAGAAACAGCAGTGAAATTAGAAGTCTAAGAAGGAATTACATAATTAAAATGTCAGCAATGACGTATCTTTTAGAAAAATAACATAAATCTTGTTTTTACAAACATATCATTACATTTCAGTGGTAGCTAGTTTTCCCAGGAGTAGCAGCACAATTAGAAAAATTTGCTGCACACATATAAAAATATTTTTTGTAGGTAAATTCCTTCAACAGGATTTATTTTAATAAAAGAATCAAACTAAAAATAAACACTTTCATTTTATGGCACAATTACTAAAAGTGACATATTACTGCAGTGAACTCTGATTTCCTTTTAGTCTAGCACCATATTTCACTGCCTGCCCCTTCTGTTGAGTACACACAGTAAAAGAAAAATTTCTCATTGCTTGTTGCTACTCGTTAATTTGGAGTTTTTAATTACATTTAGATAGTCTTAAATTATGAAAATGAGCAAAGTGAAGCTTGGGGAAAGATTGTTTCTACCAAGGGATTGCAAGAGTAGCTTTATATGTTGAAGCACCTGCAGACACACTCCTGTTCTGCCTGTTTTCCAGTAAGGCCTTCCTTGAGGTCTCATCAGCAAGCCAAAAGCTGCATCAGGACAATGCTGTGCTCAAGTCAATATGTCTTGAGAAGAGGCACCAGCATGAGCTTCTCTGTATTCAATAGGATGAGAGCCTATTGGCTCTAGGGTTTTATCAAATCTCTTTCAGCTGACAGAGAAGAACTATTATGTCTTTTCTTTGTAACTGTGTTCATAGGGCACCACTATTATCTTTGATTCTAGCAGTATAATCTTTTCTAACAGCATGCCTTTTATGTTCTCTTATTCCAATACATCTCTTGTATCCCTGAGAGTGTGTCTGTGTTTGTTTGGGTTTTTTTCTTCCAATAGCTTCCTGATGAACAATTCTCATAAGTTTTACTTCAGATGCAGTTGTCAGACACTGTCACTAAGGCTCCCTACAGAAGATATCATGCTGGGCTATACTGGAAATTTCAAATGTATTGAACTCTTCTACAGACCTTCCTGATAAAGCAGCCTAAATATCATTAGTGCTAAATGTTGTCCTCTGTCCCTTCCCTCTTATTCTGAGACATTCCCTTCCATGAAGGCTTACAAAATTTTATCTCTGGAGGATGGATGATCCAGGGCTTGTCTTCAGATGAAGCAGTCACATGAATGGTGAGGTGAGCATATCATTCTTCTTGGCTGCAGCCCCTCCTGGGCCAAACAGTGGATTACCCTATCATACAGGGATGTCAGGCAGATAGGCTTGGCTCCCTTAAACACTGAAACTTCTCACTGATTTTGAAGCATTAGCATAACTGCCAAATACCAATTTTAGTGATGCCTAATACAGATATTCCTCCTAATTTTACAGGTTAGAACCAACAAGGGACCATGCTGTTCTCTTACTAAATGTTATAGAATGCAAATGTTCTTTTGGTAAGGACCTGTACTGCCTGTTTTATCACTTCCAGATCTTCAACAGAAATCAAGCGCTTCTCAAACTTATTCATGAGCAAAGATTTCAGGTAAAACTGGAGTTTCTTTACATTGCACTGTCAACTTCTAGCACAAACTACTATGGCATTATATTATAAATTACAGATGTTTTTATGGCACATCTTATGCTTTAAAGATTTTATTCTGTCAATCAGTTTAATAGAGTTGTATGGCGCAGCATGGTGTAAACACCTGAGATTTATTAGCAATTAACATATGACTATTTTTCTTCCAAAAGTACTCACTAATAAAATTGAACACTGGAGATGAAAAACTTTGTCATTATTTCCATTGACTAATAGATTCTGAAACTAATATAGTATCTGATAGGATTAAAATATAAAAATGTTTGTGAAAAGTGTAAGAATGACTGTTTTTGAGAGCTAATTTTCTTCTGTTGCATTACAGGAATGCATTTTCCTGATACATAGAAAATGAGGGCTCACTTGTTACACTCTCTGTCCAGCAAATCTAAACCATAACTTCATCCTCTCTCCTAAAACAGGTGTGACTGCTTGCTTTCTGTACTATGAAGATTCACGTGGAACCGGAGCCTGGATAGCACGATTTTGTCTGTTACATAGCACAGGATATTAAGATGGCTGAGCACCCAAGGACAAAGGCAAACACTGAGTTTTTTTAATATCTCACTACACACTAACAACAGTCAAATATTCCTCTGTGTCCTGGATATTTACATCCATCTGAAAACACCAAAATATATATTGTTCATGGCTCATTCAGTTGTAGAGATGGGATTTCTCAGGTTGACCATGACGACAGATGAGATCTAGATCACCAAAGTAGTCCAAGAAGCAACAGCAACAGCAATGAATCCTATTTCACTCCCAAATGGGAAAGGAGAATCACTTGGGAACGAGTGGGCAAGGGAAGGCTCTATATCACATGTAAAACATGGTAACAGATGGGGCAGAAATACCCTGAGAAAATTACAAGGGGCAGAAGGCATCTGTGGGTGCAGCAGGAGTGGCACAGTCATGTATTATAGGCTGCAGAGTTGTCCTTGTGTAAGGTCTGAGTGCCTGAGAACACTGAAGAAATGAAACAATTTGAGGGAAGGGATGATCCTGTATTTACATGACAGGTAACAGGTGATAGGTGCAGGAACAGGTGCGAAGAGGACTCAGAGCAGGACAGGCAGCTTCCCTTCATTCCTAATCCCCAGTGCATTACTGGGGCTGCATGTGGAGAACAAAAACAATGCAGACACACTTCTGACTACTGCTCACAGCTCTACAGATCTGCCTTGGCTGACATTATCTATTTTCAATAAACTCTAGTTTGCCGCTGCAAGACAAAGAATGAGAGAACACTGCTGAGGGATGATTAAATGGAGCATGAGCCCATTCTTTATGGGATCCCTGAACAGGGTTGCTTTACTTATGGCACATTAGTAAACTCTTTCCCTTAAAGAAATAACTAAACTTGAACTTGATAGAGAAATACATTCTTTTATGTGGTCAACACATTTGTGCTTAATGTGTTCATTTAAAGTGCTGTTTTAGCCACTGGGTATATTCTACAGAATGAATAAAATTTGGGAACCTTAGTAGTGAAAGAAGAATAATTTACAGGTGGGAATGGCTTGTAGTGGGTACATCTAGCTTTGTACTTTAGAGCAGGGGCCTGATTCAGAAAGGATTTACTGTAAAAGAATTAAATTATTATGGTGAGTAAATAAAGTAGTACAAGGAAGACAGAAAAATCTGTAGAAGTTTTGAAATGAAGAACTAGAAGTGCAGTAGAAATAGATGTCAATGTACAGATCAATTGTCTGGGATATAGAAGTGTTTACAGGGGCCTCTGTGAATTGAAGACTGACCCCAGCATTTAAAGCAAGGACAGCTTTAAGTTTTAATTTTTCTGATATTTGCTTTTTCACTTGAGAAAAGTATATTTTCACTTAATAGTTAGACACCAACACAATATGTGAATTTTTTACCAAAGAAACCGGAAGAATAATGAAAAAAGAAAAAAAACAGATCCTAGGAAGTGAAAATAAATTAACTGCAAGGGGGAAGCTTTCAGAATTTCTTTGATTCTGGGAGAAGAATCAGGAATTTTCTGCAGCAACATTCTACCTGGAAAACCTTCATCAAAGAGGTTGTATGATGACCCAGCCATCTGTGATGAGCTACAGAATTCAGAAACACTGGCAAAAGGAATATTCTTCAGGCTTATACCCAAAGTGCTACTGCTGTTTAAAGAAAATAAAAAATGCAGGTGTCAGAGGAACCAGGACAGGCATAAAGGAATCTCTGAAATGTAGCTGGAAAATATGCACAACACCTACTAAAACTTGAAGTTAGTCCATGTAATATGTGTCAAGTGTCAAGCTGCACTTTTGAGCTAGAAAAGTAGCACAGCTTACCCTGGCTGCTTCAAGCAGTACTGGAGATGCTCAGTTGTAATTAGCCAGGGCTGGGCTATTCTTTCTAGGCTTTGTCATTCCTGTCTGCCTGGATTTGTACTGTAATATTTTCTCCCAGTTTCAGATGTTCTTGGTTATATAACTGCAGTGCAAATTATGATTTCAGGGCTTGGTTGTACATCTTGACTGCATACGGAATGTCTAAGTCTTGACAAATCATATGTTATTGTTAATATTTCTGAAGGTAAATTTGAGACCAGCTATGTAAAATAAAAAGGAAGTACAACAGAGAATTTCCCTTTCTGCCCTTTGCTCCCAGATTCTTCTCACTTTATGAAGTAAAAATTCTGCTTCTTTTCAAGTATTCTTTTTATTTGCTTTTTGTTTTTTTAATAATTACTTAACATTAGTACTGGCAAGAAATTAATTTATGAGGGCACCGGCAAAAAAATTTCCCAGTTTTTCCTCATTCAAGGACACTCTTGATATGATATCTTCAAAAAGAATAAACTAAATACAGTATAAATCAGGTTTCACTAACTTATTCACAATTTGCATGTGAATCAGCACTACAGTAACCGACTGTATGAACATCACTTAATTCATGACCTCATTCAATCAAAGCTTCCCCAAAAGTTCCCCATGGAACTCAGTTCATAGTTTGGCCAAAGTCCACAGATTTTAGGAACTGTCTTTACATTATTAAGACCCATATATTAAAGTTGAGTTCTCAAAGGTGCTCAGTGATGATTTGGCTCTTCAACTGAAATTAACTGTTAAGCTTACACCTATATAAATAAAATGGGAGTTCAGTCACTGCTAAAGAGCTGTTTGCAAATTCCATGGATGTGTCACTGTAAATTGGTCTGATTCTCTTGGCTTGAACTTTCTGCAACAGAGTACACACAAAGGGTGCAAACAGCAGGGCCAGCTTCAGGCAGTCATCTGTTCCTCAACACAGCAGCTTGCCAAGGGCTGGTGTCAAAAGGGCAACAGCTTTTCCACTTGCCTCGTCTATGCCAGAGCCTGGGAGAGGCAGCTGACTCTTCTGTCAGCTATGGGCAGACTTCACTTCATCCCAGAGCTTCATTTCCCCTTCCTCCCCGTTTTTGTCTTCCTATGGCGAAAATGTTCTGGTCACAGGCCCAGAATTTTGCCTTCAGGACATGAAGAGTTCAGCTGCTGGTGGCTGAAACAGCTGAAACAGCCAGGAACCAAAAGAACCCTCTTCTAAAGGTTTGTTGTTGTTGTTGTTGTTGTTGTTTACGATGCATTTTTTTTCTGTTTCTGCTATTACAAGTAATTTTTTCTTTTCTTAATTGCTTCTGATTTTGGCAGTGTCTTTTAAAAATAACTTTTAAATGTGCATTTATATTTTATCATAGTATTCATTTAAACTCAAGCCAGTTTCAGGCAGCTGCAGCTTGGTATTACCCAGGGCTATATGTTCACCCCTTGAAGCAGGCAGTCTGATTTAAAGGTGCAGCCACATGCTCAAAATTTGATATGTATATTTAGAAGCTGCAAAAACAATTCTCATAGGCATATGATGGGAAGAGTGCTGTTGACCCTACTTGTCAACAGATAGTTATTAAAAAAACTATTTTTGTTCTTGAGCTTTTGGTAATTCAGGAAAAAGATTCTACTGGAAGAGAAAGGTCTCAAGTAATTTTAGCTGAGAACACTTCACAATTAACTTTCAGTAAAAGAGATAGTGTCATATTTGTCCAAAGAGCATTGTGAAATACACTGTATTCTGAATGAGCAAGTAACTTCAAATTCAAATCCAACAATGGGACAAATCTCAATTAGTAAATCTGAAAATCTATTCTAGATCTGTAACCTGCAGTATTTTTCAAAGGACATTTAAACACATATTCTGAAAAAGTATTTACGGACTCTATCTAAAAGAAGTATCAATGTATGTGTATTGCTGTTTTCATTAGTAAGTTTTGTCACACCAGTCTTGAATATTATAATGCCTGATATCTGAATTTTTTATATTATGCTTTTATTCCCCCTTCCAAGGAAGTACTTTTGCAGACTTTTTTTTCAACTGGTCTTTGACAATTAAAAATGCAGATATAAGAGGAAAATAAATACTAAGAAAAAAAATCAAATATTTGACTACCATCTGTCAAAATAGATAATTGTTTTTCCCCTCTTCTTTTAGGCTTCTTAAGATTAACACTTTCTGAATACATTGGTAAAAAATTATGCATTGCAAGCTCTGGTAATGCTAAGATTGTTTTCAACAAGCTTCCATCATATGAAAAAATGTTTTGCTTAAAATAAATTGCAGTTCTATGGCAGAGGTTTGTTCTGAACCAAGTATTTCCGTGTCTTAATGTGAATCTTTAATTCATGTCCTTGTAATAAATTATGTAGCTCAATTATATTTTGTTAATTTTGTTTCATCTTTAATACTTTGATCCTGATTGAGAAATTTTCATAAGATTGCAAAATTTGTTTCTGTTTTGTAATGTTGCCTGACTGTGAAGTCTGCATATCCATTTAAACAGAAATTGCTGGGCCAGAGTCACAAGGGACTGCAAGGCTACAATATGTAACTGGTATCAAGGAATCTAAACTTGTGTAAAGCATCTGCACTCCTTCCAGAATCACAGGTAGTGAGGCATCCATCTAAATAAATTATATTCTAAGTCACAAGCTCCAAACACCAAGGTATGCTGTAATCTTTCTCAAAAACTGGGGAACAAAATGAAAGGCTAGAATGGTACCCCTAAGAACTGTAGCTCTAGATCCATCCACACCTCTGAAGACACAAAACATGGCTCCATCTTTTTCCATCTTTCTGTGTTCTGAATGGAGCACAAACATCAAAGTGATTGTCCTTTGCAAGGACCTATGTGCTTTGGGATGTGGGTTGACCCTGAGCATCACCCACATAGCTCCTCCCTCCCTCCAGTCCCCACCTCAACTAACAGAGAGAATATGAAAAAGCAATAGCAAGAAAACTTGTCTAAAAGCACTTTATAAGGTGACAAGGACAGTTTAAAAGGTGAAAAAAAAAAGGAAAAAAAGCAAGTGATGGAAAAGCAATCACTTAGCGACTTCCACAAATAGACCAATGCCCATTTAGTCTACAAGCAAATGAGCCCTTTTGAAGCCAGAAAAATCCACTTTTTCCTCCTGCTGACTGACAATTTTTATTTTCCTCCAGGAGATACAGTGACTTATGTTTAACTCCCCACTGCAGCTTTACTCTTCTTATGGGTTTGCAGAAAACAACAGGATGCATCAGTAAGCAGAACACATTACTTTTAATTTTCTGGTAATTCACAAAATGGCAGGGCATCTAAGGCATGATTCACATCCTCAGGTTATGCTCCAAAACTGCTGCATTCTGGCCAGTCCATGGTCTCTCCCACAATTCTTGGATAGCTGTAGTTCTCCATTTCAGCCTGCAGTGTGATCAGTGCTACCTGCTCAGTCTGTAGTTTTGGATATCCAGGTAGAAGGGGCCCTTCCTTTGAATATCCAGCACAACAAAGGCAATCAAAATGCCCAAAAGAGCTGTGCTTCCATAGCAACTGCTCCAGAAGGAACTTCAACTCTCCTGCATGCTGCAGGTATCACATCTGCATTCAGGAAGAAGTTGGCCTTGGATACTTAATATTTCCAGCTCCAAACTCCTAGAGGTTGATCTTGAGTTTCTCGGTGTTTCCCGTCAAAAGCTCTGTTAGAGGCCAGCTGTGATGTTGAGGATGTTCCTTATGGCTGGTGCCGTACAGAATTCCTGTAGGGCTACTGCACAAACTCGCTACTATTTGGCCTGTTCAAAGTCTTGTTTCTGCTCTCACTTAACTTAGTTCTTAACTCTCACTTAACTAAGGATCTCACTTAAATTAGTTCTTATTTTGGGTCACTAGGCAAAGAGGTCTCACAAGCTGACTGTAACATGGAATACACATTCTCCAGAAACCCAAAAATCTTAGGGTACTGTTTGGATTGGATAGTTGTTCTCTTATTGATCCCATCCAGTGCATTGCAATTACACCTTTTTGCCATTTCATACCAAAAACTGGATCTCCTGGGTGGGTCCTTTGACTCCATATGGAGATTTTCACAACTAAATCAGCTTTTAAAAGAATTTGGGTGTCGTTATTTGGCTTTTCTCAAATGGATCCTTTACTACTTTGCCCACAGATTATGTCAATGACATGTGATGAGGGCCTTTATGTTGTTTCAGTGTAGTCAGGATCAGTCCATGGTAAGGCTGCTCTAGAAATTGGGCAGCTAGTTCCAGGTGTATAGAACATCTGTACATATGAAGGCAAACTGCATTGAAAAAAAATGGAAAAAATGCACAAGGAATATCAGGTGGGGTATATGACTCAACTGACTTAGACCCCCTTTCACACTGGAGTTCTAGCATGTTCAATACGACAGCGCTTAATGGCCGCATGGTTTTGTTCACACCATGAGAGTCCACTATTAGCTTCCACCAGCTTTTACACTCGTCAGATGGGACTACCAAAGAGTGGTTGGGTGTACATGTTCACTCCTTGGCTCCGCAGCTGACAAATCAGGCCATGGGAATCAGGCAGCCTTGGGAGGGCAATATTACCACTAGGACTCAGTCATGGTAGCAACTGGGATCTGCTGCTCCTCAGCAGGAATGACACCCACACCCTTTTGGATCCTTGCAGTACCCTCTTCTGAGCTAGTCATTGCAAGGGATACAGCACACGCCACATGAGGATGCTTCTGCCATGTTTTCCTTGTTAAGCTCATCTCAGCCTCCAACACAACAACCTGCTGGGACCCTTCTGTCATTTCAGAAATCAAGAGAGGTTTTTCCCCCTGCATAAGTGAAGCACTGTGTACCCTGATGGCATTAGGGTACTCAGTGCTTCACTTATGCATTGAAGTCTTACATGCCTGTGTTTCTGATGTCCAGCCTCCAAATCCAGAAGAAATGAGAAAAACCTAATTTCTTTATCACGGAATAAAGGAGTGTGATGATGAACTACTCAGTTGTGGCTAACTGAAGATGTTGCAGAATCAGAACTCCCAAACCAGACTGGAAGTTTCAAATTTAAATGAGGCTTCAAGTGGGGTCCAGGCAACACCACCAGCAACCACTGTGTCATTTCCATCCAAGTCCTACTATGGACATCATCTTTTTCTTATCTAATTTTGAGGGGTGTTTTCTTCTGGAGCAAGGAAAGCTAGCACTAGGGCAATCCTACAGTTGCTTTAAATTTTATTAATATATTAGTGAAACATAACATATTTTAGGTTCTGTCTTTGAAACCTTCATAATCTTATACTGCTGAATGTGTCTCTATTATCTTCAAAGGCATTTAACCTGTTCAGAAGTAGGCTACTTTTTTAAAAAAGTAATAATTAATAAAATATGTCTTCATTCTTTCAACTCCACTAATGTTGCTGTGTGTTCCAGTCCAGACTGCTTTACAGGAAGAATAGTAAATGGATTATATGATGAGAAGATAATTTAAAAGGTCAATACATTGTTCATATTGGGACTTTAGTAGTGAAGGAAGAAGAATTTTAGATAAAATATTTTATTAGTGGCAGTGAGGAAGTTGTGGGATGCAATCTTCATCTTCCTTCAGCATTACCAATAAAAGTAAGAAAATCAAAGAGGAAAAAGTGGTACAGATATAGTCTCTTGAAGTATATGAAATTTCAGCTCTGCAAAACAAAAGCTCCCTCTTCCCTCCCTGCCACCTTTCCTCTGTCCCCTCAGCCATGCTTTCCTCATTCCCCTCCTCCTTCCTTCTTTCTTTCACTCTTTTCCTCTCTCCCGTTGTGTCACTTCAGTTTCTGGAGTTTACAGCTTCTTACAGTTTCTTAAGTGTTGAATCTCCTGATATGTAAATTCCTTATGCTATTTATGGAATTTACAGGCTCTTCAATCTTAAAGCTAGAGAAGCAGAACTTGTAAATTTTCATAAACTAGCGAGTATATATTTCCCCATCCATATTTAGATGTGCATTTATGCAGTTTAGATATTTTCTGCAATTGCAGAAGGAAGAGGTACCGAAATCTATTTGAAGATGTTTTGTTCAGCTGATCACTGTAAATAGACTCAGGTTGTAGATGAGATCCAATACAGCCCCCAGTCTTAAATTTTTTTTACTTCCTAAATTTCTCACAATAATATTACCTCTGAGATGAAGTAATTCATTCTTTTTGGGAAAATTATGTCATATAGACACCTGTGAGAGACTGATACAGAGGAAAAAGATACATTGCCTTAAATTTTATACTGACTCCACGGCTGACTAGTTGGTACCTGTCCTAAATTTGTTGGGACATAAAAGGTCTGCTACCACTAACATTTCCCAGGTTGATAAATGCTTCTGTTTTCTTGTGTATTGGAGTTTTTTCTTACTTTAATATAAATTCTTTACCTCTTATTACTGAACTGTTTTTTGCTTTGGTATTAATTTTTTTGTTTTGGTTTGGGTTTTTTTTCCTTTCCCTCAGCATTACTTTGTACCTAAAAGTAACTGGTTAGGAGGTGGTGTCAAGTACCTTGTTTCTGAGATCATGATTTAAACAAAGCCATCAACTCTTCCAGTGGCGGTTTGGTTTGATCATTGAAAACAACTGCTCCAAAGAAAGAGAGAAGATATGTTAGTTTCAGTTTCCCCCTCATCAGTTTGAAAACATAATTATGGTAGAAAAATAGAGGAAATGTACTAATAATGGCTAATGGCATATTTTCTTTTGCTGATGGAGTTCAGTCCACTATGTGTCTGTTACACTTTTAAAATTCTATTTTACTTCCCTAGAATCAGACACATAAAATTATGGATAAGCAGAAAACAGATCAATCTATGTTCCATGCAGGGAAAGACGGATCAAAAAAGCACTTCTATTAGTAAAAGAACTATCACCTGATGTTCAAAATGTAGCAACTATTTTAAGTATAGGTGTCCCTGCATTTCTTGATTTCAGTGTGCATCTACAGGGATTTATTTCTTTAACCATACTAATCAAATCTGGACTTCAGCAGCTGAACGAAATGAGGCTGACTCAGTTAATTTCCAAGTCTGGAAGTCCAACAGGGGAGAAAGATGGAGTTAAGCCTAATTGTTACCTATTAACCTTGACTAATACTTTACAGTAAAATCACAAATATACATTATAGTAGCTTTTCTTCTCCCTGTCCTTGCAGTCTGAAATATAGATGTGGTCTAAATCCCATTGACTTTCAGTACAATGTATTCTCCTGAGTTCATTAAGTTTTGCTGACCTGAGCTAGGCACTTCTGTAAGAAAACTTTTTTTTCTTTTTTTTAAGAACAACTTTGAAAACCACTGGGGAAGTAAGGATAAAACTTCATGTACTAAAAATATAGAATACTTCATGTATTAAAATATAAAATCTATTTCACAGGAAATTAGATGGAGTATCTACATACGGTGAAAGAGTTCAGAATAAATGAAATTTTTCTTTATTTAGAAAAATACCTTATATTACAGATCAGCCTGTGCTATTAGGCAAAGCTATCAGATACTTATGGCCTTTGCCTCTTGGAAAAAAAAAAACCACATCCACATTCAACATTAAAAAGAAAAATCTTACAAGGAATAATGGGGAAATAATTAAAGTCAATGCTATTTTCACAAAATTAGAAAGCTTTGGGTCTGTGTGAAGACAAAAGAAAAGATTGACTGCAACCTGTATTAGGGATGGAAAACCAGATAACCAGCTAGCAGCCAAAAAGGATAAAAATCATCTCTCTGACATGACACTATTTTTAGAGCAAGAACTTTGAACTGGTTATAAATATTTCCATAGAAATCATACAGGGGTTAACTGTATAACAAGCTAACTTTGCCCCAGTTAGACAAGTTGTTAGAAATAAATCGTTGTTTAGTACTTCAAAATCATTTTAGTACTCTAATTCTCTCTTAGTTTTCTATTTCATCTATGTATGTATACACACACCTCCCAATCTTTCTGTTAGTACATACAGAGATCTTCAAAGGAAGCATTCAACAAAATCAGATTGTACAGACTTGAGATGCTTTCACCTATTCTAGTAAGATGTTTTATAATTCTCTATGTATTCCATCTACATTTCTCTGCACCTTAAGTCCTTGGTGTTTTGTAAAAATCTTGGTTTGTTACAAAAAAATGATTCACTGCTGTTTAATTTTAAATGTTCATCATAATTCCATTTGTTGTTATGAATGCATTCTTATCCTTAAGTGAGCATTTGTAAGTTCTTAAAAAAACAGCAGTAATTATAGTTTATGCTATGTTTAACCCAAACAATCTGAATCTCTGTTAAAAATGTAGAAGATTTAATGTTTACTTTTTTACTAAAAAAACCCAGTTGTTTAGAGAACTATTAAAATCATCAAAAATCTGGGGACAAGCAAGGTGCTAAACTTCCACAAATAACTTCTATCAATGAGTATGGTCCATATTCTTTTAATTGGCTAGCATTAATATTGTTTTGAAACTAAGACATATTCTTTCTGTAACTCTAAAGCTACCTACACAGTACTAGAACATTTTAAAGAAACTATTTTCCTTTATGTAAGCTTCAAAGAGAAATAAAATCATATAACTACATCAGCCTGCCATACTGCAAAAAAATACTGGTTTTCAAGTCCAAGAAGAGGAGTAAAGCATACTGAATTTTAACCATGAGTTTTAATTGCACATTGAAATTATTTGCCCTGACAGAAAATCTATAATCAGAGTGGGAACTTCCTCAGTGGAATTTTCAATTTCTTTTCTTATCCAAGAAATAAATTCACTAAAATATCTGTAGTGGGATCTTTGAGTAGATGGTTTAATAGGGTTTGACGGCAATTCAATAGCTATATCTGGAAGGCCTGTTGTTTGAAATTATTTCTTGGTGTGTGACAAGAGATTAATTTAAAATTAATTTGAGAGGACAAAACTCAGTCCCACCTCAGGAGCTGAATTACTTCTCTTACTGTATTTCCTCCGTAATTGCAGGTAGTCCATCAAAGGTAGTCCATTTAAATCAATGTCAATAGCAAGTTCAGAATAGTCACTGAAGTATTTCAAGTTGTTCCCAATTGAAAATACTGTAGAAAACATAAAATATATATACAAAAAATAGAAAAAGATAGTATTAAAATTTCCACATTCTCCCATGCAATTTCTTAATATGGATATCCTGAAATGTTACTAAGGTAGCATTGAATGCTGAATAATGTACATTAGGACATATGACAAATGCATTTCTAAGATCTTTTTGCATCACTTACAGATGCTTGTTGACTTCCAATTTACATGACTTAGAGATATGACAACCACACCGAAGTTATTTTTCACTGTAGTAAGCTGACTCCATCATTGAGACCACACTGTTCCATTTTTATTTATGGTTAGAAAGATTTCTGCCTCATGATGTAGGCAAGAGTGCAGTCTTAAAAGCTACTGTGTTCCATGGTTTCTTTTGTTCTAGTCTCCTTCTCTTCCACTCCCATGTCACTCTGCACAGTGCAATCTCAAGCACCATGTTATCACATTATGGATATACTGCCCTGTGACACACAGGACAACTGTGGCACTTTATATATACTCAGTTATCCCAGTACACCCAGAAAGTGACATGCTACCAAGCTGAAAGTCTTTGCCTTCACAAGTAAGTACATATTTATTTAAGTACAAATACTTTAAAGATAATAGAAAATCATAGAGAAAAACATTTTGATTATTCAGTCACAATTACATTGTTGTTAGTGTTGTGCACTTCTTCACAGTTGGTGGGACACAATCCTCAGCTAGAGTTTCTGAAATGCAAAGAGAGCATGCATGAGTTTGTTTTGCCATATGTGGAAGAGTGTTTAGAGAACAAGGGACATTGATTTACAACAGCTTGTAGAGCTAGGTAAATTTAGGACTCAGTTAGCTTAATCCTGAAGCTAACAAGGTCACGGTGCCCTTGTGAAAAATTGTTGAAACAACATCAGGAGATTGTGATGGGTAAGGAATGAATGGAATGCTTGCTCTAACCACAAGAATGAAAACAGGAGGAGTTGGTGTTGATATGAGTAACCAATAATGAGCTTTCTTTTGCACTATGTATGAGCTTCATTATTTGTAGTAATGTGCTTTTTCAAGTTTTAAAAATTTTATTAAAGGTTTTGTTCTGTATATTCTTTCATTCCCCCAACCCCCCAACATTCCTCATTCCTGAGATATCTTTGTCCGTTACTCTCTTAAGGTATTTCTTTGTCTAGAAAAATTCTTCCATGTTTAAACTGATTGGACCAAAAAGTTCAAATACTCCCTCCTACTGTTTTTTAATTTGTCTTACAGTTGGTTAATTTCTTGGAGTGATTTTACCTAATTGGTTATTTGTTATCTATCCCCCTGAGACTGCCCCCCTTCAAAAGGTGATGTTCCTGGGGGCCGGGGGGCTCTTTGTCTGGAACTCTGCCAGAGCAAATATCCTGACCAGATGGGATAAAATAAACTTTTACTACATTCCAAACTGAGCCCTCCTCTCTGAAATTCTTGCCATAAGTCGCCTGAGTAGCTTGAAGACTAATACGAAACAAGAAGATATTGCTGAACAGGTCTGTGTCTAGGTCTTCCCTTTGTTCCAACAGGGCAACTGAAACAGAGCCGGGACAGACACAGAATAATAACCAGCAATAATTTTTAAGTGTATAAAAGACGTTACTAACGAAATAAAGTCAAGACTTGCTGTTCATTCATATTGAGTGCTGCAGGATCTCCCACTGGCCCCAACAGCCATAGGTATTGGTGTTCCATTTAAGGATGTTCATTCAAGTCGAGAATCTGATTTTCACTGTAATTCTAATAGAGTAATACACCCGCTTTGCTTGTCAGGAATACAGATCAAAACACAGCTTATCCAGGTTAGAAGACTGTGTAATCAGGGATCCAAGTACTATGGTGTTTTGTTGAGCTGTGACAAGTGAACTCGATGTAACAGATCACTTATAAAAATAGGTAAAGTAGCATTTTTTTCAGAATGTAATTTAAATAAATTGTTTTATTCCCCAAAGATATCTCAAAAGGTTAGTCTATTTTGTAAGCTCTGCTTTTTTTATTTTTTAATTTTTTAAGACCAGAAGGGACAGATATACTCCAACATTAGAAAGAAAAAATAAAATACTACAAGTTCCAAAATCCTGAGTTTCTGCAAGCTGCCTCTCAGGCTTAAATTCAAGTGGAGAACAAGAAAAAGAAAATTAAATGGATTTCCCCATTTAAAATTATCAAAATAAAGCTGTATATTTTGGTACACTATACTTTGCATATCTCTGTTGAGTTCTAGTGTCACCATTTTCTCTGAAACCTTTGTTTGCTTCACTTGAAGGAATTTCCAAAGAATAAGAACCCTTTTAAAAATCTCCATCGATGCCTTTGGCAATTGATAAAAATGTACTCATCAAACTCAGAATGAAAATTTCAGGAAAAAAAAGTGGCAGAATTGTAATTCTGAATGGATAGTGGTGAAGAAGAAGCAGCAATATTTCTTTGCCCTCTTGACTACTGATGATTTGAATGTGCAGCAGATTCTAATGCTCGTGTTGTTATAAAAAGTAGTAAAGTCAGACTGCAATACAATGACAAAAAAAATTTTCATGTATAAATCTAGACAAATTTTATAACTTTTTATACTTTTTACATTTAATCTTTTTTACTAAAGAAATTTGGCCTCCAATCTCCAAGAATTCTAGTTCCTTTCTTAACTCAGCCTTTCTCTTTGTCACATCTGATTACAGCTTGGTGATCAGCAGGTAAGTTCTTTCCTACTGCTAGGAGTAATTTATTTCTTTTAAAAGTTGATGTACTAAATGAAGGAAGCCCCTTCTATTCTTTTACCCACTAAGAAATTGTTCATTTGCTACATGTCAGGGTTTAGGGCAAATCTGGGGAGGAAACTTCTGAAGTGGTCTTTTCTAGAAAGCAAATTCAAGCTGCCATTCTTCCAACCAGTTCAGGAGGTAAAAATTCCTTCGAGAAAAGTGGAAAAAACTTTTTATTTAACAAGCAAAGTACTCTCAAACATGAATAAATGAATAATTTTAAACAATGGAACCTCTCATTGTTCTGAAGAGATGGGAAATTCAGAGAGTCCTGGTCGTGGGCTGTAGCTGGGCTCACTCAGTCTCTTTCCAGACCCTCTTGCGCTGGAAAATGCCGTGTACGGGTCCCAGTGGGACAGAGGTGTGAGCTCCCAATGTTCTTCTGGATTTTCAGTCCCAGTCTGGGTTTTCAGAGCAGGGCTGAATGGTTCCAAGGAAACGAAAAACCACAGTCTGGGGAACCCCTCTGCCACCTAGCTAAAAACTTACTAAAAGCAAAGGAGATCTCTCTCCCACTGTCCATCTGTGCTGCAAACAGCAGAGTCCACGAGCAGGAATGCTCAGTGCAGTTTCTGTAAAACAAACTGCAGGTTCTTCTCCCCCATTTGCTCTCGGAACCAGTCTAAGTTGCAGAACTTAATATCCAGCATAAACAAAGCAGACAGCTGGGGAAACAAGCATCATAAAGTCACCCTAAGACACTATAGATGTCTACAAAGTTTGTTCAGTCTTATGACTGGTTTTCGCTCTGACTTTTCAATCGTAAGAAGAGAACAACGGGACAGAACCAAAGAACAGAACAACAGAGGTTGAGAGGACTGTAGTTCCCTGAACTCATTGCTGAGTGGGCTGTGTGATAGGGCTGCTTTAAGAGATGAAAAGGGTGTAGTTGAAATTGTTTCTGAGGAAAAGAATTATTTCCCTGTAAAGCTGCTAATTGTAGGCTTGTCTAAATAATCAACAGGAATAAAACACAGGAAATATAAATCTAAATAGTTACTTTATTGCATTTATTAGTTCCTTATATAACATACAGCTGCAGAAAAATATGTGTCTTCTAAATATAAAAGAGATTACTGCGATACAGGATGGTGGACCTGCAATTTACTGTGACTGCAGAGTGACATAAACAACTTAGACTTGATTTTCAGGGCTTTGTATTTGCAAAATAAATAGTAGTCATATTTTAAACAAATAGAAAATGAGTAGCATTGATCTCTGTGGAAGAAGGAGCCGCCAGGATTGATTCATTCTAGCTCTCTTTCCAAGGATAAGTGGAATAGAAAAGAAAATGGGAGTATGGTAAAGACATAAATTAAAAATTATTTTAATGTAAAATATTAATTACATGATGTTTTAGTTATATTTGGTGGAGGGGCTTGCTGAAACATAGACACCTGTGCTAAACAGCTGTTTGGAAAACTGATGGATACTGGTCACTGTATGCATCAGTTTAGCAACAAGAAGAATATCTTGCATTTGCCCTTAACAGATTCACAATCAAAGCAATATATTTTCTTTTAGTACTAGGAGAAAATGTAGTAATAAAGATTTTGTTTCATAACCTTTTTTGGCAGTTAAAGAATACTTCTCTACCTCAGAAGAGTTACATTAGCTGCACACCTTCAGAGAGAAAAAGTACACTATCCATATTCCATTTCTTTTTGCCACTGTATATCCTAAAGAACAGAAGATGTTGTCTCACTTGAGACAAAACACTACACTTGTGAGCAGTATTTAAAAATATACAAGGATTTAAAGATACTTTAACCCAACAGTAGGACTGTGCATAAGTGGTTATATCTGCATCCCCAATCCTAAAACTTCTGACAGCTTCATCTCATGTCATCTCCTCCAATAGAATGGTATCTCCAGCTCAGATATTGCAGAAACAGATGAAAGGTTATTTTTGAGGATTTCTTTACAAGTCCCATTTTATTTCCATCTAAGTTGCAGAATTGAAGGAAAAAGTGTGGCAAAAGAGCAGGATCACTTTCATCAACACTACAGTCGTGGTAGATTATACTGGACCTCGTGTAGACTGAGAAAATTTGTGGTAACTCCCAGGCCTCTGTAAGTTGTGACAGTTGGTCATGTGCTGCCTCATCTGATTTTATAACTGATTCAGCATGGTAACTTCTGAAAAAAAACTGGTGAAATATGATGGAAATGCATAGATGTACTTAACTCTGAGAAACTGGTCAGCATTAGAAAATTTTTATACAACTAGCTGAAAGAGTGAGATTCTCATCAATATGTTCAGATATATGCAAAATTATTATGGTTAAGGTTTTAAATATATAAAAAATTAAAAACTGCTGGATATTCATATTTTTACACTATATTTAGTGTAAAATCTCTATATACCCATCAACAGTTACATCTGATAAAAGCACAAACACATGCACAGCCTTTTTAAATTCATATTAGATGACATGTCCACTACTGTGACCTACATCCCATTCAGTTCTTTGATGATTTATTCACTGGCCATGAATTCACTAATATACCGAACCATTACAATAACAGAACTTCTAATACCTTCTTGAGCAGACAGAATTATTTTGAATGAATTTGAAGCTTGTGTTAAGATATTTATTTTAACTTCTTTGATGGGAAAATGTATAAATGTAATCAGCAAGTTTAAATGAGCTTTATTGATCATTAGAAAGCTTTTCTCCTACTTGATGTCATCTGTAAATATGGAAGGAAGCATAAGATATAGATTTCCCTGCTCACATAATTGAATCAGTTAAGATTATTTATATCAATCTATTAACTACTCTCTGTTAATAATGAAGAAAGAGTTTAAACTGATGTCAGAAGTTGTACTTATCTCTGGGCCTTATTTTCAACTGCTGAATTTGGCCAAGACACAGCAAAGCCAAGAGTTACCAGAAAATAATCTGAGCCACTAGCTTTCAAGACCAATTTTTTTTTTTAATATATAGAAACATTTTAATAGAACCTTAGAAAACAACATGCATCTTCCTCTGAAGCTTTGCAGGGACTCTGTGAAAACTGAATTACCGGACTCAGCATACTTCTTGAAGGAAGAAATAATTATTTACCATCAGAAGACAAAAATAAAGGGTAAATACATATGGTAAATATTTTTAGCTGTTTAAAGAGTAAATCTTAGATAAAGTTCTGTGATTTAACATCTCTCATAACTCTGCAGCTTGCATACAAATGAACTTTTGCAATTTCAGAAAAGTCCACGTTTTCCTTTTCTGTGAGAAAGTCTTGCTCTTAATGTTGTGATCTGTCACTGAGTTTTAGTTGTGTTTCCAACAGATATTGTATTTTAAGGCACAAATCTTACATATTTGGAAACAGCATCAAGCTAGGAATTAAAGGACTGTTCTGGATTCTGCCCATTCAGTTTCCTCTGTCATCTTGGGCAATCAAACGAGTTTCATTTTTTCTTGGTATGTTTAGGTGAATTATGGGGATAATAAAACTTAGTAGCCTTAGCTGACTGATTCCAGACAGATCTGTTCATCTGTTTAATCACATAGTTCTTTACATTTAATCACATAATTCTGGAAGAATTATTAAAATAAGGAAAACTTTCTATGAAAATTTATTGCTTTTAAGTAGGAAAAAAAATGAATCTGAATGTGGAAAAACTTGTTAAGAGAAGCCTCAGAGATAGTACTGATCCCTAGATCAGTTAAAATCATAGAGATTTCCAGTGCTTCTGTACAAACACATGGTATTTCTGTAAAAAACAACTACACCTAATAACCAGCTACTGAACCTTTCCATACCTGGCCCACGAATGTTGTGTGATGACAGAAAACTTTCTGAGGTAGTGAAAGATCTTTTTTCAGGTTGTCCTTTAGGCTGGTAGTGCCTGAATCACGAGATTAATCCCTGCACTTGGACTGTCCCTTATCATGCAATTTACATTATTCAATTATTGGAATAAAAAGTTGTATTCCAAGAAGACATAAGTGCACATTGGATCAGTGCTTTCCCAGATGGGCTAGCCTGCTAATTAGACAGTTTTCCATTCATTTTCATTTTGGGCCCATAATTATTGCATCATCTGCTACAAACAGAGCACTTCAGCAAGATAACCCTGATGCATGGTGAGTAGGACCACTAAAATCTGAGTTTAATTTCCCTTAAGCTGCAACAGTCTGGAATCCAGGTTATCTCCTCCTGTACTGTGAACAATCAGTGAAGCTAATCTGCAAAAAAAAAAAAAAAAGAAAGAAAAAAATAAAAAAAGGCAATATCATCTGGCTGATTTAAACAAGAAGCTCTGTTAAGCTCTCTCTTGTGGACTCCAACCTCTGAGTCCTGAGGATGAAAAGGACTCTGAACATCTGCCATGGGTAGGAATTTTTATGCTCTTTTACCCCTTTCCTGCCATAAGTGCTTTCCACTCAAAATATTGATGTTCTTTAAGTAAATGTTAGAATAGTACATGGCTGTCTGTGTCATGCTAACTGTACAAGAAAACAGCTTAAATCCCGTATTTGACTTGGTATCTTCTCTTTAGATCTGGTAAACTCAAACTTGCAAATGTAAAAGAAGAAATTGGAACTAATAAGCAGCTATGTTGGGTTTAATTGGTTTTAGCCTTAACGATTTAATAGTTAAGAAGCTGTGTTAATATTCCTATCTGCTATCTCCTCCTTGGTTTCTGATGTTTATTAGGTACTCTTAAGCAATAGCCCTCAAGATTTTTATGGTTTGTCCATTTTCAACTATTATGCTGGTAAAGAACTGTCCCTCTAAATACTGAGTTACAAGGATTCTAATTTCCTTACCTACCAAATATTGATCTTTTAGATCCATGAACACATTAGGTCCATGGACACAGAGTACATGGGCCACAAGCTGCAAAAAACCACCGTTCTAAAAGTTCAGTTCCTTTCTTGTAAGCACGAAGCAATGAAACATAAAGGCTATAATAGGTTTATTAAATTCATACAGAAATGGCTCTGATGTACCATATTAAGTCTCCTGGTAGTGCTGTGTACTTGAAGTATTAAGATTTTGTTTTTAAGATTTTAATATTATAGCTGAAACCTTAAAATAATGTTTCCACCATGAACCCAGCCTGCATGGGGTGCTCACAAAATTATTTCTCCCATTAATGGAAATTTCTCCTGAAGACAGAAATAGCCTGAGGCAGGCTGAACTATATCTGTAACAAACTGCATTTCTAAATTCATTTTATTTTATATCAAATCTGTATGGTAAATGCTATTACAGTCTCCTGAGCATAAGCTACTGATAATTTGCCATTATTTTCCCAGATATTTGGATCAATGCTTTAATCTGAAATTTTTTAATATACTGGTGTTAAAACATCTTTTAAGTTACTGAGATTTCTAAGCTTCAGAGATATACAAATTTCACAGTTTCAAGATTTTTGTTTAGTTAGATGGTTGGGTGTTTTGGTACTGTTTGGTTTTAGTTTTTTTGGTTTTCCTTTACAGGAAAATGCTATTTATCTATATAGGTAATCATAATCTTTTTCCAAAATTTTGAAAACTAGTGGTTCTTTGGGTAAAAAATGAAAATAAATTTAGTGTATTCTCTGTCTGCCGAAAATTTCTCCTTTTCATTTTTTTTTTCTTGACAGGTTCAAGCACTGAAACAGAGTATAGGAAGTAATGGGGCATAGCTCAAATCTGGGATGAAAAGTAACAAATCAGAAGTGAATATTGCTTGAAGTCAGTTCCTGTTGTGCTCATTTTTCCTGGATGTGTAAGGAAAGCTGACAAGCAGAATTGCATGCCTCACGGGTCACTGGTGAACCTTGACAAGATGGACATGTGATTGGCTTACCACATTTTATTTGCCCTAACATGGAAGGTACACAGCAGCTGTAGGGTCCCAGGTAAACGGCAATTCATCTAGAATTCTTCATTTAAGCAGATTCCTGGGGGTAGAAGAGTGATTTGGCAAAACAACATCAAACAGTGACATTTGATGCCAGGTTACAGGTCCATAGCAACTATTCAGTGATACATTTCACTGCAACACTGTATTACATATTTTGTGGAATTGATTGTCTTGCCCTTCATTTTTAGTAAAGAGCTGTCAACAGTCCCTCTATTTTATGCAGCCTCAGTATCATTAGCAATAATTGCATGAAGCTGGAAAGCAAATTATTGTCTTTCCCTTTGTGGCAATCCCTTGAGAACAGAACAAAGCATGACAACCTGTACACCACCTGCTTTATGTTTCACAAAAATCAGGAAGGTTGTCAAATAGCTCCCTCCCTTTGCTGTAGATGCATGTAAGGATACCATGCTTGCATACCAAAAAAAGCATATCAAAGATTTCAGTGGATAATTATTAACTTTTTATTATTATTATTAGATATTTAGATAGAAGAAATAATAGACATATGATTACTAAAAAAACTTCAGCATTTAAACAGTAACTTATTTTCTTTCTATTCAAGTTAATTATGCATTTTGTATGGGAAAGCATTTTAATTTCAGAATTAGTGAGAAGTCAAACACCCCATGAAGCAGGTATTAAGAGCTATGTGAAGAACTGAAACATCTGTGTGCTGATTTTGGGTCGTATAAATCAAGCTCTTGCTTTTGGAATGCTAATTTTTTAATGGAAAATAGAAACCAAGAGAGTTAAAACTGTTTAAAGTAATTATGAATTGTAATCTCACAGTAAAAGCTCGAGTCATGTTGATCTGTTGCACTTGCTTAGCTTTAATCCCCCTGGTGTCAATGAGACTATTCAAATGCTTAACATGAAGCATGAACAGGGCAATAAATCAATTTGTTTAAATTAACATACGAAAAACCCAAGGTATTTCATCAAATCTGTCCAAATATAAGGCAAGTCTAAGACTGCCAACACTTTAGTTTACATGTCTTATACAAAAGTACTTTTTTCCACATTGAGGAGTGAGAGGCAGAGACTGTCTACTGAAAATCACAAAATGTACTGATTTCTATTGAATTTTCATCGCTTCTTTAGTACATTTTGTCTTTATCTTACAGGCATAACACTTAGGAGACTTTAAATACCAAATATGCCACAGACATTGTCCAGAACTAAGAAAATAAAGGAATTTGTTCTGTGGTGTCACATTAAACTGTAACATCAGGCTTCTGGCTCTTGGTTTGCTGCATGGGTGTTCTTGTTAAAGTCGAATGAAGCATTTTAGAACCAGCATTTATTTGAAAGTTATTTCTCACTAAAGAAAAAAAGAAAAAAAAAGGAAAAAATATTTTAATCGATGCTCTTTCATTTGGTTGCTTCCTGCTTTTTTTATGCCATCACTTCTAACTATTGTATCCTTGCTTGATTTGCATTAGACACTTGTCTTTTGGAATGTTTCTTTCAACCAAGTGTGAGGGACTGCTATGAAGTATTTATGTATTATTATGTAGGAGAAATGCAATGCCAAGAATATGTGATTGGAGGGGGGAAGAAGCAGCAAAAATAACCAAAGTTAATTTTACATTAGAGAAGAGATTCTATAGTGAGACTGAAATATTTTAACAGAGCAAAACTTAGAAAAATATGACTGAAAGTATGAATAGCTTTAGGGCGTATGTACTTTATCAGTAATTTACAATAAATTATTTATACGGTGGTGAGGCTAATTTTATATCACTTGGAGTCTGGATATCAAATTTACATAAGCTCTTTAAATATGTTCTGTAGTTTAGAAAAAACTTTGCTCATTTGACTAGCTTGAAATTCCACAGAGACAGGTCAGTCAAAACGGCTATGGTTTTTACTGGCCTTAAAGATGTAAATAACCCACAAAGTCCTCTTAAAAATAAAAAGGCCCTGTGTGTCAAAATTTTAAATCTCTTTCATTGACAGATATGAAAGGCTGTCAATCTATTAAGCACGAAGTGACTATCTAGGAGAATGTAAAATATTATAATTTATTGCAACAAGCAAAGGTAAAGATAGCATTTATATCTAAATATGAATTTTCTTATTGTTATCCATTCTAATTGCTTATCTGTTATCCATTCTAATTGCTGAGCTAATTGCAATGCTGTTACAACAGCACTGTTATGCTTCTGTTGTCTTTAAAGTATCATTCAAATGAAATAAAAACAGGCAGCCCTCGTGTATTCTCTGTCCATTCATTTTAGGCACTTAAGAAATGATCCCAAATATTATTGCCATATGACTCTTTATTAAGTCTGTGCTAAAGTACAAAAGTTTTTCCCTTGTGTGCAACCTCATTGAAACTACAGGCTCCTTTCACCTCTATAGTTACAAGAGAAAGTCACATTGCATTACTTTGCATAGACATCCACTGAGAATCGGAAGCATGGGAATAAAGATTCATGTAGTTTAACTCCTATGTAATCAACATGTAGTTAAATAAAAAGAATATTTTTTTTAAAATTGTAGTGGCAGCATAGACCATTTGGGGTAGACTTGCTCTAGATACACTTGGAAATCCATTTGGTATTTCAGATGGGTACCTGTCTCACCTTTCAGTGGGAAGATTTAATATAAAACAGAAGAGAAGATATAGTTTGAATTACAATTACTTCTCTATACCATCTATTTTAGAATAAAAGACAAGAAGTAGCAACTATTAACACTGCAAGATGCTTAGGAATTGCCACGCACCCAAAGAATAATTAAATCAACATCACTCATTTGTATCAAGAGTAGAATCAAATCTTTGACTTTGAAAATTTAAAAAAAAAAAAAAACAAGATTAGAAATGAGGCAAAGCAGGGTTTCTCAGATTGCGAGGTTCATTATTTTGTTTTCATGGAATTTATGTAAAATGATGGTTGTGTGATATAGATCACACCATGTTTCAGTATGCATCCAAATGTGAGGGGTTTTTTTAATAAGCTGTGTACCTTGTAGCTCTGCACAAAACGTATTCCTCCCTGATGAGAATTATTTTGATTATCTGACTTTCATATGTACAGTCAGCTTATACATATGGTTTAATAGCTAAAAAAAATGCTAAAATTTCCCTTATTCTTTCAAACTTGCAAGAAAAAAAATGTTCAGGACACATTTGTTAGAAGTTCTTTATCTTGTATATCTACAAGGCTACTTGTCATATCAGCTATAGCTGTTTCGTTTTTACATCCAGGCCAT
Source organism: Sitta europaea (assembly GCA_013400255.1). Classification (NCBI taxonomy): domain Eukaryota; kingdom Metazoa; phylum Chordata; class Aves; order Passeriformes; family Sittidae; genus Sitta; species Sitta europaea. Next base: position 164,695 of record VXBS01009524.1, read on the forward strand.
TAAGTTTTCTAAATTGCTTATGAATACTGAATATACTTAAATCAAGTAATTTTAAAACATGCTCTTACTATGCACTTTATTCTTGAAAGCATATTCTAAACAAACATATAAACTGCAGAGAGTAAACCTTTTGAAATTGCTCAGCTCTCAGCTCTTCTATTAGTGTTACTGTCAAATATATAAAATGAAAACCACAGAAATCCTTTCTGTTGCTATATCAGGTGTCAGATATTGTCCTGCTAGTTAATCTCTAAAAGTAAGAGGGAAGCTTAATAAAACTACAGCTAAAATCCTTTGACATGAATCCTGCTCTTACCTGTGGATTATAATGTAATCCCATTATGACCTTTCAATACCCTTTATCTATCATGAAAAGTGATGTCTTAAAAGCTTCTTATTTTTGAACCATGGTACACATGGGTTTGTTCTATTGTTAAAGAATGTAATTTACCTTTAAATGTGTTAAAATACAGGAGCTTCTGAGTCTAGGTGTTTGATTTAAACTATTTACACTCTTCAGGTAGGAAAACATTTAGATTGGCACTTTAAAATAAATGCGTCCCCATCTGCTTGAATGATCTCTCAGTTTTTGACAGTGTAGCACTCACCGTTTGGTGATCTTGGCTGAGAAAAAAGTCAGGCAATGGCCTGAGTGGCTCAGGGTGCAGACATCTCTTGAGTACTTCTCACATTTCTCCATCATCCCTTTCCCTATTTCTGTCAGGATGCTTCTCCCACTTTCTCTTGAGAGCCCTTCCCTTTCCTCTGTCTTTTTGCACGAGTAGAGATACTGTGATATTCTGCAATGTTTTTCCATGCAAAGAATCTTCACAAATCCTTGGGCGTATATACAGGCAAAAATAATAAAAATAAGGCATTTTTTTTTATTTAATTCATGTACCTTTTTGCACTAAACTTCTTTTGTGCTAGTCTCAAGTATGGAAATGCAGGCAACAGCTCTGGAATCTATATTGGTTCTTACAATTTGCCTTGAGTGTCATCAGGCAGGGGTAAACAATTATATGAAAGGATGATGTAAGAGAAGCATGAAAGTTACTGTTTTCCCACAAATTTAACATCCTAGTTTTTGGCTCTTACTCCATTCTGCCATATTCTTGGTTATGGTGCAGAGAACTCAATGATTATATCTCATATACTATATTAATCAATAAAAATATAAAAGTTCCAATTCACTCTTACAATCATTAATTATTTTATATTTTTCAAATCTTTTGCTATGACATGTGAACAAAATAAAAATTAATATTTTCAGATGAAAGGTTCTTAGTATAGTGAATGATAATAAGAAAATTATTTGTACAACAGAAAATCAGCTTCTCATAATTGCAATGACTATTATCTGCCACTGCCTGAACTAAGAATCAAGTATCAATTATCTGATATTACCCAACCCCAAAAAAATTTGAAGATACTTTTCCAATTCCTTCAAGGCTTTTCAGTTACTACTGCTTTCCAAATGGACTGAAAACACAGTTTTTTGCTTTTTTATTTAGAAACAGATTACTGTTAAGAAAAAGATAAGGTTTCTATGATTTCCCTAACCCACAGAACGATCAAGAAAACCTTAGAAGACACAAGATGACTAATATTTTATTTTCACAACACAACTTAAGTTCTTCAAAAAATAATGGATGTTGTATCAAAATTTCCATGAAGATTTTAGATTTATGAAAAAGATTGCAATATCTAGTTGCTAATGAAAATATAAAAAAACACATGACCTTTCCAAATAAAACCTTCTCATGGCAAGGCCATCTTGCAGAATTTAGTCCTAAGTTCTTTTTATTTTCTTTGTATAATATATTTATGATATTAGAACACACTAAAAATAAAGTTAAGGAAGATGGAATGTATGGTAAGAGCTAAATGAAACATATCTTATGATCAAAGGCCAAAGACAGGCTATGTGCAAAATACAACACGATGAAAGGCAATTTAATCTCAAGCTATCTGAGAGAAATCCTAACTCTTTCCAAGTAATCCTCTACAACTATACCTCTACCCTGAAATATATGATTCCTCAAGGATACCTGGTGTTTGTTAAAATATTTCTGGGTTTCTAAACATATAGATTCTTTTCTAAGTTATTGCCTCTGAATTTTGATCCCCAGTTAGATTCCAGACACCCAATAACACTTCTAAAATATTCTGTCCAGATTTGAAAAAATGCTAGAAAATTGCCTACCATTTTTTTAAATTATAGGACATGACATGGAATAAGTGTAGAAATAAAACATACTTCGTATACCTAGTACCAATTTCAATGATGATTCATTTTCTACACAACCTTCATTTGTTTTATGCTGCCTGTCAGCCTGCAGCAAGATCACAACAGCCAGTGTAGAAATATCACAGTTTACTCAAGCAAAACAATTATCCTTTGCTTTTTCAAACTGATGAAGTTACAATAATAAGCTTGGGGGAAATTGATAATGAGATTTATAAAGGATTTAGTTTTGTTGTTCTTTATTGGGTTTTCTTAGTGTGTTCTTTAGAAAGAACACACTTTTTTTTTTACTTCTTTTTTTTGCTTCTTTTCTTCCATAGCCTGGACACTCAAACATGAATATATACTCTTCCTCTGCCCAGAGGGAGAAGTCAAGGAAAAAGAAGACAAGGAAGAGAGAGCCGTGGTTTCAATTCGAAACGGGGCGGAAACACCAATTTCTGTTTTGGTTTGATTTTGCCAATTTCAAAGTTTCTAATCAAGAGCAAAGCAGGCTTAAGCTTAAAAGTAATAAGACTTTATTAACTAACATTAAAAGAAAGAAAAACAACAAGAATGAAGACGGAACTTTCAAAACACTCTTCCTCCCTCCCCACAACCTTTTTTTTCCTCTTAACCAACAATGTAAAGATAACAACACTTAGAAATCTCAGTCAATTTTTTACCTACAAATAGTCTTTCTTTGGTTCATTTAGAGAGAAAAGTATTCTTTGCTAATGATATAGTAAGTTTCTTACAAAAAAAGAACTCTTGTGGCTTCATCTTTCTCACAAACTGCAGGTGCCCGAGATCTGCCTTTATGAAGTCTTTCCCATCTTTCACAGTTTTTCCTCACAGCTGTGCTCTCAGTCCATATCAGCTTATTGGGGTGCTAATTTTTAAGAATGAGCCTTATTGGGGTGCATTTTTTAAGAATGAGCCATTCTAGCATCCTTTCACTCATCTCTGGGAACAGAGGTCTTCCCCTTTTATACCTGGGGCCAAGGTTTCTCATCAAACTTCTAACACTGGTGCCTCTGCTCATGATTGGGGATAGAACGCTACCAACCCGCCAAGGTATTCCATGAACTTACTGGGGAGAACCCAAAGTCTGACATAGCAAATATATCTGTACCATAGTTTCACAAAAGAAACTTAAGCCTAAGCTTAAGACAAACTTCTCAAAATCCCTTCAATGTAAAATCTAACTCTTTTCTTACCAACTTCAATTTCATGCAGTTGTTCTTACAAAGTTTCGCCTCCCTTTTTTTTTCTTAGCCTAAGAGAGAATTAGTGTTCTTCAAGTACAAAGTTTTGTAACACTGAAAGAAAAAAAGTCAATTTCGTCCAAGTCTTGTATCAAAAGCAAGCTTTGCTTCTTTCTGTTGGCCACGTGCTCTTTTTGCCGACTCCATGTGAGCTGTGCCAGCTGCTCTCAGTCTGGGATGGGGCTCAGGGCTGCTCCTGGCTCCAAGGCCGCCTCCAGCACGAACCACGGGGGCACTGGTGCTGGTGCCCATGCTCAGCTCCTTTGGTGCCCATACAGGCGCTGTCCCCATGCACAGCTCCTCTGGTGCCCATACAGGCGCTGTCCCCAGGCTCAGCCGCTCCCGATGCCGACACAGCCTCAGGCCAGCGTGGTTTGGTGTTGGACTGGAACCAAAGCTCTGCAGGCTCTGCCGGCTCCTTTGCCCTCCCGGGACGGGCCCGGTGGTTCCTCGGTGAGGGCTCTCAGCCGCTCCCGCCCCTCCAGGAGCGGAGAATCCCGGCCGGGCCGAGCGGGGCCGCACCCGGCCCAACGCCGCCTGCCCCTCACCCTGGGCAGGGCCGGGAGGGCAGAGGTGTGTGCTCCGACAGCCGTAAAGAAAAGAAACCTTCCCGGGTTTCGTTCAAAGGTAATAAGAACTAGAAAATGCTTTCCCATTGGTCCAATGAAATGCCAATCTCAAACCCAGCCAGCTCACTTCCCTGGGCTGGTCAAACTAGGACAGAGAGTTACCAAGTCTTTACTATTCCCTGTCTTTCATGTCAAGAAGAAAAGAAAGAAAGTAAATAAGAAAATTTGATGACCACACTTTTTTACACTCCTGCCTCATGGATCTGCATGGCTCCAGTTGACCATTACAGGAGCTGGAACTAATGACTGTACCCCTCTAGCTACTCTTCTGCCTTTCCGTCCTAGGAGTCAAATGGTCTCAACTAGACTTTCAGGAGATGCTTCATACATGTTATTCTGCCTCAGATGGAGAAAAAAAATCACCAAACTGGAAGCATTCCAGGCTCATACACAACCTTGGGAAGTGGAACAAGTAGGACACTCAATGCAGATCCTTCTACTGACAGTCTTTTGGCTGGCAGAGATGTAAAACTGAAGAAAGAAATTACTTTGTTTCTGTTGTCATCTATCAGGAGATAATTTGGTCAGCAGTTGTAATTATGGGGTCATCTCCTGAGCAAGGCTGAGAGAGCTTCCAAGCATAATGACAGCTCCATCACCTGCTGCCCTTCTTTCTGGAAGAATGTGAAACTGTTCCAAGGTTCCACCTTCTGCCAGTCCTCAAAATATACAAAATTCATAAGTGGTCTCTTTTACTTGAGGAGGGTTGCCATATGTCAGAATAAATATTGGTTTAATCAGCCAGCAAAATTCAAGTTTCATGGTTCAGTGCACCAGCTGGGTGAAAACAGTAATGTTTGCAGGTATTTGTTGTAAAGAAGTCATTACCGAATCCTCTTCCCATTTAAAAAATTCAAAATAAAAAACAAACAAACAAACAAAAAACCCACAGAAAATTATCATTTATTTAAAGAATTTTGGTTTTACAATTTAAAAATATAAAAGGGACATCTTTGACTCATGTCATTAGTTCCAGTGCCAAGATAGACGTGTCAAATATCAATGAGGTGAAATAAACTTTCTTGTATCAAGTGTTGCCTTTTTACTTGTGGTGTTTAGCAGTACAGTTTCTCATAACTGTAACCTTCCACTCAATTTTCTATTCTTACAACAAGAACAGAATAAAATAAGTGCCAGATGAGAATATGTTATAGAATCATTATCATTGTGGTGTAACAAGTTATTTCGTGTGAAGAGGAGAAAATATCTTACATGGAGTCTGTTGGGGATTACTCCTGCTTATATCTGCAAAACAGTAGAAAATGTACATCTAATATCAGGTAATTACCTTTGAGTGGATGACTGAACTAATCCCACTGTCTTCTGAGTTTCCAATTAAAAAAATAAGCTTACCATGTCCTCCAGATATTATTTCAGAAAATATGGCTCATTGGAGGGTCTATAAAATATGACCTATTAAAGATACTGAAACAGTAGGATTCCTATTCTCCAGAGAAGCCTGAAAGGACATTTGTTAACAACCTTCAAATATGTAAAGAGTTTCTGCAAAGAGGAAAGTAGTAAACTGGTTCCCTGTGGTATTTTTTGGGGTAGTGCAAAGACTAATTAGATAAATTGCAGCAGGGGAGATTTAGCTTTGATATTGGAAACAACAGTTTATTGATGTTCAAATACTGAAATATATCACATAAGAAAATAGCAGAATTTTCATCATTAGACATTTTTAAGAGCAGGTCTGTATAAATGTTTAATTTTATTTCACAGCAATAAACTATGAGATTGACAATCTTTTGAGCCAGAGATCAAGTAAGAGGTCTTTAGAAACATCTTCCATCCCTATTCTCTCTTAGCCAAGATTAATTATAAATCCAAAACTATATGTTGTGCTAGATACATGATATAGAAGTCTATAGATTCCTTAAATTTCTGCATATTTCACTTGCAATTTCTTTTAAAACTAAGGCACTCCAGTTTGGACCAACAACAACTACACGAGCACCCAAAATATTCCTATATTAATCTGAGTAAATCTAAGTACTTACTGAATCTCCTAGTGCTGTCTGTTGTGAGATGCAGACAACGTTTGGAGAGTGAATTTAGAGCTATGTTGGGATGTCTTGATGTACCTGTGACTATGTCAGTGACAGTGTCTGTAGTCAGTGTCTGGGTGCTTGTCTAGACTTTTCTGTCCCCCTCCACAGAGATTTAGAGTTAGAGAGATTACATTTGATCACCTCTTGTTTCAAAATTCTTAAGGATTTAAGGAGAGGCTGTATTTGTACCCCAGAAAGCTCAAATTACTGCAGTTCTAATCTGTCATACAAAACAGAGCTAAGTAAATACATTAAAATATTCCAAAAACCTTTTAAAAGTGGAATCCAGATTTTATTTTTAAAATGGGGACATGATTGTATGTACAGATAAGTAATAAAAATTATATAGTACACTGAAAAAACACTCAACCAAAAACCCCCAAACCAAATCAAACAAGCAAAAAACCCCCCTTAATTCAGTAAGAATTCTGCAACTATTTACTTCTTTACTGTATTCTCTGCCCTGTTTTATCCTAGTCACACTCTGTTTAGACTGTTTTTCAGGGAGAATACATTCGAAGTTGCTAAATCTCATTTTCTATGTGCATATAAGTACAGGTAATAACAATTTAGATTTTGGATGGCAATGATATAATTCTGAATTTTCTGAGGAAACTGGATCAAATCCCTTTTTTTGATGCTCACTGATTATGTCATTTTAATGTTTTGCCCATTTGACATCAAGTTGCTTCTACAGCAAAGCCCTGACTTTTAGTGTATGTAAATACTTTCAGTAGCCCAATTTTCTTTATTTTGCACATTAAATATGATTTGTTTGTTAGTATTTAAAAAGTCCAAACTGATCAGATAGTGATAAATTCTGAAAGAGAACCTCATATAATCTATGCATCAGTTAGATTCCAGTATCTGGATAACAGCAGAAAAATATTTCCCTTCTCAAGATAGACTACATTTGGTGACCTTAGGAGATTTTGTGGTTTGAAGCAGAAACATGAGTTAGGTATTTTCTTTGTTCAGAGTATTTATTTACAGAGCTTGTCCTTACAAAAGAAAAGATATAGTTCCAGTACCATCACACTGATCATTCTTTTTCAAAGAGTAGGCAAGGAAAACAGTTACCCAGATGTTGGATTTTTTGCTTCTCCTGGTTCTTTTAGAAATCTTGATTGCTCAAAGAGCAAGAGTTGAATATCCTGCCTCAGCCCCTGAAACAATGTTGTCTTTTTTCCCTCAACTTTTGCACTTGACCCTTGAGGTATTTCTGTATTTCAAAACTCCCAGTCACAATCCTCAAAGATTTACCTGAATGTCTACTTTGTTTTGAGCAGCAGCTCTGCAGCCCAAAGGAACTTTTCAAGTTTGCCTGACAGATATTTAAAGGTCAGAGTGATGTGTTAGAGATTTCTTAACGAATTATCCAGTCGTACATTTCCCATTTCAGGTAGTCATATATGCATTTATGTGGCTGGAATATGGAAGACTAAGCATCTTTAAACATGATTTATATTTTTAGTATAGGAATTTACAAAAAATAATAAAAAAAATACAAAAAAGTAATACAGTTGTAGAGTGGCAGAGCAAGAGTGAGAATAAATTATTTATATTGAGTCTAAATTCTCTGTTTAATATGTTCTCTGTTAAATATCTGAACATTTGATTCACCTTGCACCTAAAAGCTTCACTCTCTCCAATAAAAGAGATGTACTTTCACAGGAAATTTAAAACAAACTTACCTAACCACATTGTCTTGCAAAGGCATATCCTTTCTTTGGTCTCAAAGTGCTAACACAGAAATTAATGAACTTGGGAAAATAAAAAGCACTTCTGTATTACCAAGAACTCTCTTGTTCCTGACACAGTATAGAGTAACATGAATGTTACAATACATTTTGGCTTCATCCTTCATCTCCTGCTTTCACATTTCAAAGTATCTCATCTTCAGGAGAAGCAGATTATGATAGTTTTGTAGTTTCTGTAACTAAAAATTTACACAGAATACTTCAATTTACCTGCTTTATTTTGTATTGTCAGAGGCTTTTATATTGAAGTCTGCTTTCTGACTCTGAAATAGCCACACAACATCAGCTGTCTCTACACAGAAGATGAAGAAACAAGTCACTAAGCAGCCAGATCTTTGTTCTCCGTGTTTCTCTGTCATATGCATACGTACACCTATTTACCTAATTTTTCTTCTTTTATTTCCTATCATTTTAGATATATTTCATCTTCTATGACTTCTTGAATAATTTTGTCATAATAGGTCATCTGTTTTGGTGAATATGTATGACTGGTTCAGTACGACCCTATATTATGCTAATCTATCAGCAAACTCTTGTCAGACTAATGATGTTATAACTCAGTGTTACAACAGCTGCTGATATCAGTGGTTTTGGCTGACTTGGTCTTCCTTGATATAATAATGTTAAATGATTGTGGGTAGTAACACATGATCTAACTTTATGGACAAAGATGTAAAAGAAACATTGTGCAAGACTACGTGTCTTCTGGCATATTTAGCTGAACATGTATTTCTCACTGATTCTATACAGTAATTGTTGAAGAAGAACAAGTTTCGTTTTTTCAAGCACAAATTAGTTTTATAAATAAACATTGACTTTTATGTCAATATATGCTTCAAGGTCAAAATGGAAAAACTGAGGAAATACTCAATAGAGAAACCACACTTGTAATTACTCATTTTAGAATTACCATGAAAAGAAGTAATTTCCCGTATGTAATTTGCAATCAGATCTGTTTCACAAATAAAAGATTTTCCTTTTTTTCCCATTTTGTGTTTCAAGAAAAAAAATAAAAAGGAAACAAAAATTTTCTTACCATACTTCTTTCTTGTATGTCATTATAGACATAGTGTAAAACAGTCTGTAATGGTCTCTACTTTTTTTTTTTTCTTCTCTTCCCTTTTTCACAAATTTGACCAAATACGAAATGAAAATGAAAATCCATCTTACTTGCACACATACCTTCTAAAACCTTTTTTCCAAAGACTGCTGCACATTAAACACCCATGCAAATTGCTGTTTCTTTCAAAGCTTGATAAGGCAATCTTCAGACTGCAATATCCTTGCTGAAAGTATATATACAGGAATGTTGCACAAAAAGTTTAAATTGCAGGTTTTCTTATTTCAGCTGGAATTCAGAAGTAATAGAAACTTCAATATTCCTGTTATCTATGGCCTCAAGCTATTTCTGACCAAAGAGAATTAGATGAGTTTGAGCAATGTCTTCATGTAAGCACTTGATTAAACTTATCTTGGTTTTCTCTCTCGAGGTTCAAACATTGATACTTTGATATTAGAGATTCCACACTGATCCAGATTTATATGACAGGTCAAGGCAAATATGGATAGTATACAGCTCTTCTCTGTTAGATAAAAGTTCACATGGAAGATATGAAGATGCATCTGTATTAACAAGTTCTGCAGTGTGAGAGAAACGGGCCACTAAAACAGAAGGATCAGCGCTCATGGCCTGAAATCCACACTGTGCACGTTTCATTACCCCTTGTGCATAGCAGTCATTCTGGAGTAGCTCTGGACATTCTCAAAGACAGGCTTCTAGTAAAAACTAGACTCTGCCTTGATGCAGATCCTTCTGTCAAGTGTTATCCAAAAGGAATTCGTACCTCAAGAGGAATCTATGATTAAAATGAAATGGACAAAGTGGAAAGAATTGAGAGTTTCATTTCTAAATTCTTTGCTGACCCAAATTAAATTGCTAATGCTAATGCAGTCTCCACACAGCTAGCATTTTTTCTACCTTTGCCTCCTCATTTGAAATTCTAGCAGGATAAAAAGACACTGCAAACACTTTCTTTCTAGTGGATCTAGGTTTCAATGTTTATTTAATTTATTTTTCTATTAAGAATTTGAGTGCTTCAGTCCTGAATGAATAGATTAAAGAGTATAAATGCAAACAGATCACTTTGAAAAGATTACCAGGTTTACAGAATGTGTTGCAGCCGTATTTTCACAGGGTTACTTAGAGGGTGATTTCTCTGTAAATGTCATACACTGAAATAATCTTTTAAAAGATGCAACAACAGAAACATCCCAGCTAAAATAGCATATCATATCAGTGATCAGTGACCTATGAAGGTTAAAAATATGTAACTGTCTATTTGGTCTAAAACCTGCTTACTGAAGGGTATACCAGATCCACAAAATGCAGTAAAGAAGTCCATAAATATGAGTTTCCATGATGGATGGTGACTACTTGGAATCCTTTGTTAGGACAGTAATAGCATTTTCGACATCCACAGCCTTTGCTCAGGTAAGTTTTCTTGAAAACCATGATATGAATGTATTTCAAATTTTTGAAACTTGTCCAAATTTTTTTGTTTTCATTTGTTTTTTCATGAACTATTAACAATTCTATTCCTTTGAAATTTCACATTGAATTTTGTAAAAATATTCTGCAGAACATTTACATTTAATTGCAAAATCATAATTTTAGAGTCATGATGACATTTGTTTGTCAGATTTTAAAGACAAATATCTAGGATAACTCTAGAATTCCTGTATTAGTGTATTAGTGGGTAGAACTTGTGAAACTCCCAAGGTATGCTAAGAGATTCAAGTTTCAGTTGAAAAAGTATTGCTGATTAGCAGAGGAAATCACTGTCAGGAACTGCAATTATACATGCCCCTAAAGGTGAGTCAGGTGAAGTAAATTTCTAGAGAAAAGCTGGAAAAGCATGAATGAAAGTATGAGTTTCTTCCTTTTTTTATGATTCTTTCTCTTGCAAGAATGGGAAAGGGAAAAATTACTCAAAAAAATCATACTTCCTCTCAGCCATTCTCCCTTCAGCCTTAAATATTTACATAGATTAATGCTAGCAAAAAATTTCTGCAATGAACTCCACTGGCACAAAGGAACACCAAAGTAAAATAAAGGAGGGTAGAAAGCCAGTATATAGACTTAGATTTACAGATTAGCTTCCATATATTCTAAACTGTATATAATTCTTATTTATTTCTTTATGCAAGTATATAGTAGGTTAACATATCAGCAGAATTATAACCTTCAGCAGCACCAGCACTTTATTGATGAAATGAAACCTCCTTCCAGATGTATAATAAATGTAATTTCAGCCAATCTTCTACTGTTATATATGCTGCTTACACAAGTACTGACTCTTTGAGCTGCAATCAGATGGCAAAAGCCATGGACTACTCTAAGTCAGTACTTGGTCTCTGTTTTCACTGAAATATGGTAAGAGCTACTGCATGTTCACTCACAGTAGCCAGGACCTACTTAGGCCAAGTGGGACTCTGGCAAGTCAGAAAAGCTTCATACAGTGGATATTTATGTTGGTGCAGCTGTGATTTCCTGTCTGCTTTTCAGTCTCAGACGTGACTTCTTCCTTATTGTAAGTATTACAGGCGAACAGCAGCGATCCTGAAAATTTCCAAGGGATTTGTCTGATCATTCTTAAATCTCTAGCAAACTATTCTCTGCAGCTCAGGAAAATGAACAATTTAGAATTTTCAAGAGTGAGTGTGAAAAGTTATGCCAAAGGAAAATAATTCCAGAAGAATCACCTATGACACCTTCGTCAAAAAAAGGAACAGTAAGTGTGGATCTTTTCACCCCCCAGATAGCATTATATTCTTCTTATTACTATTAAGAATAATTTCTTAATTTGTTGCACTGAACCAAACGAGTTTCAGTTCTTTTAGGACAGGAATGGAACTTGATACAGCAATTATTTTTCATTAAATTGAACTTACAGTAGCTTATGGTGACTGCCAACAAGGCATGAAGGGAGAATTAACTGTGGCCTTATTGTCATTGCATTGTTTGAGCCAAACATTCACTGCAGCTCACTCAGGAGAAAACAAACAATATATTGGAATGGTTTCATCTAAACCTGTCAAGCAGAAATAAATGCAGACATTGAATCTCAGGGAACCTTAGATAAAATATATAGAGTAGTAACTTCAACAGCATAACTTTAAGAAAAAAAATATTGCCAGATAATTAGCATATTTTAGAAAGCCAGGCCTGTTACAGTTCCTCTTTTAGTTAGTGAAAGATAAATATTTGTGTCCACAACTATTTAGGAGGGTCATGAAAGACCTAAATGCTGGTAACTCTTCTTATCCAGCTGTTAGGGTTGCTATAGTTATGCCACTTTGAAAGTCCTAGATAAATCAGATTTTCTAATTTCATTTTATGACTCTTGGGCTATCCTCCTCTTCTTTTTTAATGAGCCTCTCTGCTTATCATTTCATTACTCCTGAGAGGTTGTCAGTGTGGACAGAACAACCTGTAATGGGAGCTTGAGTGAGCTATAGGCTAAAAATGTAAACCAGGAAGTATAAGCAGGCATCAGAATTTTGTGTAACAGAAATATACATACTGAAAAACGTCTTTTATCAATTTTCTGGTAACAGAAAGAGAGTCAAGAGTCAAACAAACTCATTGTGTCACATAGAATCACCAGGCAGTAGAGCCACTACAGAAAAAAATAGAAAAGACAAAAGCATTATACTCATAAATAACAGAAGCATTAAGTGTATTCATTCAACATGTTTTCAAATCACTTCTGTTGTGGTTTCAGCAATGATAGAGTTTATTTTGCCATGAGTAAATAGTGTAGGAGAGGATACTCAAAGAAAAGTAACAATGGTTAGAGCAGAGGATGAAAAGTGGTAGTGAAGCTAAAATTTCACTTAAATAACTTGAAGAAGAAGGTACAATCTCAACAGAGAAGGTTTAGTACAAATTCATACCAGGCATGATAATGCATGAACAGAAACTTCTAGCTAAAAATTTGTGAAGCACTTCACATCTGAACTCCTCCAGGGTTCTGGTAGCATTTGGAGAGGAATCACAACCAATAGAAAGCAATACAAAAATGAATGGTCCTACAGGTTTAACACAGAACCACTGAGCTGGCACAGGGAATGTCATCTTAAAAATATGCAGAAAGCAATACCTATTTTTGCAGTTAAAGTGTTATCCAAGGAATTATAGATTAGATGTTGCCTTTAGTGTGAAATTGAAGTTTATTCTGTGGGAAGGAGATCAACATCATATTGTTCTGTAAAACGATATAGCCATAAGCTTTGGAGATGCAGGAGCAGAAATACTCTCCAGCCTTGCTGAAGCAGTAAGCTGGTTTGTACTAGAAGTTAAGAAAGAAAAGTCTTAATTCTGTAGACTATTTTAGGGCTATTGAGAAAAAATTTTTCTCCAAAGAATTATTAGGCAGTGGAACAGATTCCCCAGGGAAGTGACTGAGTCACCATTCCTGGAGGTATTTGTGTAGATGTGACAGATGGGGACATGGTTTGGTGCTAGACTTGACAGTGTTAGGTTAATGGTTGAATTCAATGATTTTATAGGTCTTTGTCAACCTAAAAGATTCTATGATTCAATTGACCTGAATAAGTAGAGAAAACAATTCAGGAGTCTCTCCAAAACCAGATTATTATAAAACATCAGAAAATATATCTGGTTTTGCCGCCTACCTGAAAAAAAAATTGTAAAGAAATTTCATGCTGTAAAGAACTTGTTTATACCTGTTCTTTTCTGATAAGGGCTTGCTCAGCAAGCTCCAGGTTTAAGACTACAAAGTAGCACTAAATAAAGAAACAAACCTAAACCAAAATCAAAACCAAATGCACACAACAACAACAACAACAAAAATCTACAAAACCATTGCCCTGCCTAATTTTGCATGAAAATTGTAATTAAGAGTTAGTTAACTTGGACTGCAAACTCATTTGGTATCAGTGTAGATTTATACTTCTCTTGCCCTGCCACTGAATGGGGCTCCTAGGCAGTATTGTATAGAATCATAAATCATCTTTCAATAACACCTGAAAGAAGAGGCAGAAAGTCATGAGAAATAAAAAACTAGAGAAAATATGGGCTCTGCTCATGGTACCTGACTGCAGCTTCCTTAAATCTAACTCACAGCTCATAATTTGAAGAAAAAGCAAAAGGGAAAAAATAAAACCTCAGCCAGCCTGGCAATAGTATTGCAAGGAACTGTAAAACACTTAGCAGTTTGAATTATATCTAGTATCACTTGGTGCAGAAAAGCAAAAGGGAAGTCATCAATCTTTCCACATGTTGCAAGAAAAGCAACATTTAACATTTACAATCACTATAGTTTTCAGGAGAAAATATAAACTGCAATATCGTACTAAATATCTTGTACTTCAAAGCAAACTAACTTTGAATAGATCAGTTTTCCTGTCTGCACAGACTGGGCAAACCACAGATCAGATCTGAAACACAGGCTTAGTCATAAGTATGCAGAGCCTCAAGAAAACTACAGAGTGATCTCTGCATTTAAGGAGATGCTTAAGAATAAGGAAGATAAAATGACCAATCATTCTTAAGCTCATTATTTTGATTGTCAGTATTTTTATTTATATCATATACTCAATTACTTTGTTTTCTATCACAGCAAAAGAGAAAGGAATTTCCTATCCTTGTTTAGGTAATAAGAAATATTTGGTGAAATCACTTGAACTGAATTGTTATAGCTTTAAATGTTGAGAATTCTAGATGTAAATGAAGACATTAATACATTCTATTCCAATAACATAATTTTATGACAATACCTGATTCTTCTGAAAATTTTTAGCAACATAATATATGTCCTCAACTTCAAATTTCAAGGTATACATGACGAATCTGTTGGTTTGGATTTTGTTGATTTCAAGGGTTTTGTTGTCTTAAATAATTTTCATCTGGTTAGAAATTCCCATCAAATTATTTCAGTGAAAGTGTCTAAAACATTCAATATATACTGAATATATTGGTAATATATTTTTAAAATTCTAATAGTCAATAATATAAATAAAAGAGCACTCTTGGGGACATGTACATGAGTAATATTCAAATAAGGTCCAATATATGCTTTAAAAACTAAGTAGGAGGGAAAATGGTTCATTTCATGAATGTTCTATAAATTTTAAAACACATCTTCAGTTGTCTTTCATTTATTCTTTCATTGCACACTCAAATGTGTAGCAAAATGTGCATGTGAATTTTGAAATCTGAATATTCACTAGTGAATTTCAAAAAGCAGTATTATTATATATTATGTATTAATACTTCTTTTTGAAACAATCATGCTCACAATTAGATATCATATATATTTATAAATGAACAATTATACATGGTTGCATATTTTCTATTTATTATTAATCATAATTACATATTTTATATAATACCAAATATTGTTATTATATTGACATTAGTATCAGCAGGATCTTTCAAACAAAATTCTGACTTTAAAATATGAAACCCTTACAACAATTGAGTTGTCCCTCTAAAAAATAAAAAAGAAAAACATCACATCACACCTCTCCTTGGAGACACACCCCGACAGGGTAAGTCCAAATCTAACTGTTTTTCCTCCTCCTACCTGGTCCAGGCTCGATGAGAACTCCTTGACTTTCTCACCCTGGGGGAGGGGAGAGGTAGAAATTCTCACTCCTGTACCAAAGCTTAGATCCTACCACCACATGCTTTGGTCTTACCAGCAGTGGATGCAGTTTATCTGTGAGTCTACCCTGTCCAAATAATTAGTATACTAAATATTTTTCACTGGAGACATTGTCCATAGCTGGAAAGGGAAAAAAAGAGATCAGGAATATTTTGATTTTATTAACTGCTTTTTTCTTTATCAGTTATTCTCCCACTGCTAGTTATCATACAAGCCTTATCCATTTTGTCAATTAAAAGTAATCTTTCCATACATGAGATAAATTTATCAATATCAAGCATGATGAATGTTGCTGGTATCAACCTTTTGGCACAGAGAATTAGATGTCTACCATGAAAGGAATGGAAAATTCACTCTTTCAACTCTTTTTTTTTCAACAACCTAAGTTGATGCATCATTTTCTTTTCCCTGAACTGTTGCCACCATTTGATATAGAAAAAATAAGGAAGTTTAAATGGGGTTTTATTTGAGTTAGAAGACATTTTTTAAATCTAATTGAGTGACTTCTCTGATTCACATCTGAAACACTCTAATATACACAGATGTAATGTAAAGATGAGGTAGAGATATTAATACTCCAGGTGAATTTCTGTAAATAATGGTATAAGTTAAAATTTACGTGCATTAATTACATTTTAATAAAAATTAGCATTATTCTATTCATAACATTAATGTTTGGGCATATTGGTTATAATATCCTTTACATAATATTATCAAATTATATTAAAATTAAATAAACAAGCAAATGCATTACAAAAAAGGGCCCATATATATTGAATCATGTCATCATTAAAGCAGTAAGAAAAGGCACTCATACATTAAATTGTGTAAAATATAAAAATTGATGCTCTTATTGCCTAGATGTGTTCTCTGTTAATTTTAACAATATTGTGATGGCTGCAAAAAATATTACATATTTGCATAGCCTACTTGCACAATTCATAGTTTGTGCACAGTTTTTCATTTATTTTAATGAAAAGTAAATTGTTCCTTCTGATATATTTCTGAATCACATTACTAATATCAGTATTTCCTACTGTTTTTTAACCATATGACTTTTAATAGGTGGGTTCTGAGAACTAGTAACAAAGACAGTGAAATATCAATGTATTTTCCAGATGTTTTTGTAAGAAAACGCAAGACCTTTCAGAGTGAAAACTGATCTCATTATTAATTATTCAAGAAAAAGTGAATCACGCCAACATTGATTAATTTAGGCCTGTTGTATGCTGGTCATCTGAGCATTTTTGTAAACTCTGGCATATTGGTCTTGCTAAGCCTTTTTATTGCTGTGTCATCTCCAGAAATATCTACAAGTTTTCTATTCCTTTACAGTTGTACAGCTACAACCTCCATTTTAAAGATCTTCTGAGTTTCTCATTACTACATTGCCTTCTGTTTTAATATCAAACATTCTTTGTACAGTCTTCACTGTCCCACAAGCCACCAAAAATAGCAGCTTTTTCACATCAAAAGACTATCTGCAGAAGGATTCCTCCTAAAAAGGAAACTGAATAAAAGAAGTCACAAGCTCTGTTTTCTTGAGAATCCCTGCCAGACACCTATCAAAATGGAATGAAGATAAAGGAAAATTATTGAGATGATTAGCCAAATCTTTGATAACTTTTCTCTTTGCATGTAGCATTAGATATTCCCACAAAATATCCCACAAAATAATTCACTCAGAACTTCACGAATAGTTGATTGTTTGGATTTTTGTATTCCACAGCAATGAAGGAGTACTTTGATTGAGATGGCTCATGTAATTACTCTATAATTATCCAAGCAATGGAAACACCTACCTGCTTTTGGCCTTTGCTTTTATGAGAAATCATATCCCAGCATGTACAAGTCATGGTTTTAATGGCCTTACTTGGTATATGAGATGATGTTCTGAAAATCTATGTCCAATTCTTCCTCGTATGTGTTCCTGTTCAATCCTTCAGAATAAATTTCCTTTCTGATTCCAAAGTCTCAGCATAGCAACCTTATGAACTTCTACAGAACTAAAAAATCCAAATCTATTTCTCCTCAACATTAAAAATCCAATGAAGGTATTTTTGGTTTAAATAAAACTATTGATTTTTAATCAAAATTTATCTTTGGCAATTTTGAAGCATTTAAAGAGAACCTATATTTTTTTTAAATATTATTAATTAAGTAAAATATGCCACTTTAAAAAAAAATAGCGAAAAGTCATCCTTCTTTTAGTGGGCTTTTTAGGGAGCAAGTTGTCAAATCCAGCAGTTTCAGATGTTTTTATCAGTCTATTTTCTGAGGAAGAAACCAAGCCATAAACAATAGGTTTTCTGAGAGCTAAAACACAAAGTTGTAGAAAAACAAGCCAAAGAGAACAAGCACATTTGGATGTGATCATAAAGTAATTTACTAGTATTTCAAAGTGCTTCACCCAGTGGTTACAACCTCTTTGTCACCTCAAGGGCAGACAAGACCTCACTGTAACATTTTAACTTTAATACTGGTAGAATCACTGTAAGATTTACTGATTGCCCACTTGATGTTACAATCACCTCATTTCCTTTAGAGTTTCTTTTGAGAGGATAGTGACCTACTGCCATTCTATTGTACTGTGTACAATTTATGTGACACCAAAATGCCTCCAGGTTCGATGTGCACTATTGAGAGTAAAATAAATTATTCCCCTAAGTTTTCTTTTGACTGTTTAATAGCACAGGATAAGTTCAAAAAGGAGAAAAAAATGTCCAGAACACAAAAGTGGAATCAATTATATCATATTTCATTTGGAGTTCAATTTGGAAGGATATATATTTGGATGGGAACATCCATTCTTTGACTAATGAAAAACTGATCCAGACAAATACAGACAATAAAACTAAGCACAAATAAAAAAATATTAGGTGAAATATCAAAGTATATTTACCTTAATGTTTTTAGATTTTTTCCATATCAAATTATTTCAAATATGATTTCAATTAAATGCAATTTTATATAAATAATAATAATAAAAAAACTTGCAGAGAAATGCTTTTTTATTTTTTTTTTATTTGATTTTCATCAAATTTGGAATAGAAATTGCAAAAAAACTTTTACAAATACTTAACAGTATCAGAAATAAATGAAAGCAAAGTAGTACATCATGGTGATGTCCAAAGCTTAAAGAAGGTCAGTTACAAAAACCTTTAAAAATTGGACAAAATTGTCCTTGAGAATGAACTGGTGGTAGACATTTCACTGGGATTGTAATGGAAAAGAGACACACCATTATCAAATTTTAAGCTTTTAGCTGGGGGAAGAGGGTTGTTTCTGGGGTTTTGTGGTTTGTTTGTGTTTTTTGGGAGTATTTTTTGGCTTGGTTTGTGTTTTTGTGTTTTGCTTGTTTGAGGGTTTTTCCTGGGTTTTAATTTACTATAGAAAGATACACCATTATACTCTTGATATATTTGATTTCTTGGGAATTAATTAGATGTGCATGTGGCAAGTAGGCAAAAAGGACAAAGTGGATTAAAAAGAACAGGTGTGTTGGGATTGGATAGGGACATGTAAGGCCAGCACAATCTGCAACAATCCTGTGTAACCACAGAGCAAACATTCATTTAATTCTCAACCAACACGGTTTTCACATCATCCTTCAAACCACAGCCACAGGTGAGCCTATGTTTGAATTTCACATACAGTGACTGGAGTAAGGAGTTAAATTCACTCCTACTTCATTTGTTTTAGATGATCAGAACATACTGCTTGAACAAGTAATATTTTTGTTTGTCACATATGTTTGCATCAGTCTGCATGAGCAGTTCCTGTGGGTACAACACAGCGAATAAATAGCAAGCAATCAACCAAGTAACTCTAAGCTAATTGTGGTTAACAAAAAACACTACATATGTGCTTGATAATTTTTTTTCTTCTAAGATTGACCTACAAAGCAAAAATAATATTCTAGTTGAGAAAAACCCTCTGTGTTTTTCCTGTATCTTATTGAAAACACAGCCTTCTTGCAAAGTTGAAGTATCATGTTTTAAGGTTTCAGACAATTCTTTTTCCTAGGTATTCTTAATGAATTTAAACCAGACATTGCCATGTCAAAACATTAAAGAAAACCATCCTTTCTTTTGGCTTGCTCTTATGGTGTGTTTTATGGACCAGATTTTCTTTCAGGGCACATAGAACTCATTACATACTTAGCTTAAGGCACTTTTTTGTTTGTTATGTAATTACAATTTTTTTTTTCCCTAAAATATGCCAAAGGGCCAAACTTATGAAATTATACCCAAATTACCTATGTCTGAGCTAACTTTCTCTCTGAGGTGTCATAATTAAATTAAAATCTGCATTAAAGGATTTAGATAGTTGCAGAAAAATACTTTAAAATTCTTTGTGATTTAAAGTGCATTTTTAAGACTTTTAAAATTTTATAAACATTGTGTCCTTCTGAATTTATGACTTAGTGTAAAGACCCTATTATCTGGCTATAATTATTCTGTGAATCCAAGACTATCAAAATATTTTTTTCACTGCACTCTTGGTTTCTTGAAAAATCAAATACGGTTTTAAGAAATACATTCTGAATTTCTGAAGTACATTCTGAAATTAACATTTTTGTGTAAATTATAATCAAAAAAAGACATCTGGTAGCAATTCTTGGACTTAATAATCAGTGTAGCCTCCAGACTACTCTATTCCAATCATTTCCATAAGTTGTTATGGTCAAATTCAGTAGGTAAATTTGGATATTGCTCAGTAATCACCTGTGTGAACTGAATCAGAGAATCTCAGAATTGTTTATATTGGGAAAGACCTTTAAGATCACTGAGTCCTAACATTAATCTATCACTGTCACATCTACCACTAAACCACGTCCCTAGATTCTTGAAATACCTAGGCATATGAAGTTCACACCAGGACATGACCTAAAGGGAATGCAAATTTCCAGTTGCAGATTTATAGAAACATTGTTTCTTATAAGAATTCAGGGAAAAGTTGAAGTCTGAAAATAGCTCTGAGTAAATATTGCTGTTATTTGCTCCCAGCTGACTTCATTGTGACTGCACTGGGCATTTAACTGCTGAGTTTATTATAAAATTCCAGAAAGGATCTGCTAAAATCCAAAAAATTTACAAATCATCAGGCTTTTTTTTTTTTTTTTCTCTGAGCTTTAGGCTTACAGATATTAAAACCTTACACATATTACATGGTAATAAAATCTGCAGATAACCATGAACATGAAATAAGAAATACAAAATCCTTCATACACTTTGGAAAGAGCTCTGACACATAGGTAGCTGGAAGGATGAAGAGGGTATAATTTTACCATTAACTTTCCATCTTGAGCCCTGGTTGCAGAAGTGGCAATGCACTCAGGATGGAAGTGTGCTCCAGACACGAGCTTCTCCCCAGCCACCCAAACGCAGAGAGGAGTCCAGAGGCTGCTCCATTCCTGCAGGAACGTGCACTGTGTGCTCTCTTCCAAGTATCCTCATGGCTTGTCTCTCCCCACTGTGCTTCCAGGGCACGGCCCAGCAGGACTGCTGAGGGAGAGGTTCACAGAGGCTGAGGTCTGATGTCCCACCATCACTGGGAGAGCCAATGGCTGAGACTGGAACACAGCCCTTAACAACAACAGCTGTAGGCAAGACATAGAAGTTGGTTTTTGTGGGACTCACAAAATCCTTCTGAGTGTCCTGGGAAGAATTACAATAAACAAGAATTTAGATAGAATAATAATTATTATGTCATGGGGTGAAAAAAGTAGATTTTAAGATTTTAGAATGTGAGATCAGGGGGAAAAGATGGAGACAATGGGGTGTGTCCCTCAGCTTCTTCTTCTTCCTCTTGTTCTCCATCTTCTGTGGTGGTGTGGCACATTTAGACTGGTTTAGAGTAAAAGAACACTGTGCAACATAGTTAGTAGATATTGGATAATTGTTATAAATAAAGTACACGTAATTTTCTGTATAAAAGGTAGTGCCCTCCCAAGGGCAGTCAGATGACAGACCGAAGGAGAAGAAGTCAGATGATGACTAAAGATGACAAGGAGACCAAGACCAAAGAGGAGAGCACTGGCCTGCAGAAAGCTGTGGCAGGCCAGGGAATGAATATGCGATAACAAAGAATAAACAAATTCCTGAGAACGAGAGCAGACGACTCGATCTCTTCTTCAGACGCAGGGCTGGGGAAAACAGAAACCTCACAAACACAAAAACACCAGAAAGGCCAGCCAAAGAAAGAATGACAAGAAAGAAAAAGAAATCTACATCAACATCAATCTATATCAATCAATATCAATATCAATCTATATCTACATACATATATATATATTTTATTTTTTAAGAATCTAACAGGTTTTCAGCCTGAAGGCACTTGACTCATGATTGCAGTCCTCCCCAGTCCTTTCCTGTGGTTTGCACTTGGAAGTTTTGGACATATACTGAAATGCACAGTGTCACACTGGGGGAAATGTAGTATGAGCCCCCATATTTTTCAGCTAATTATTAACACAGCATTCCATATTTAAAAATATAAAAGCACTGGGTTTTCTTAGTTTTTACAAATATTGACATTATTTATCAATAGCCTTGGGGAAATTCTAACCCCAATTTTTAAAATTTATTCTCCTGAATTCTTCTCTACAAAACCAAAATCAACAGCTACTCTGGCACAACTTTTTTTTTTTTTTTTTTTTTTTTTTTTTTTTTTTTTTTTTTTTTTTTCTGTTTTCTTGGCAGGAGAAAATGGAAACAGCACAAAGGTATAAGGATTAGTAGATTAATGTATTTTAATGACTGTGTACTCAGATGGAAAATGTTCTTTCTGGAACTAACTCATTCCTGGTGGATCACTCAAAGTTCATGCAGCAATTAACATTAATTATTTCAAACATATGCTGAAAACTTTTAACAGCAAAGTTAATTATTGAATGCAAGAGCAATACACTGATGTAATAAATACAAAAAACCTCAAAACTAAAGGGAATGGTGCCAGCAACTGGAAGAAGAAACTGTGATCCATTCCAATAATAAGTGCTAGTGTAACATCACTTTCAGACATCTTTGCCCAACTCTAGCACCTCACAAATCTAACCTGGGACAATTCACCTGTGGAAAAAAATACCTAATTTGCCATACATGTCCCAGTCTTCTCTGATTCCTGAGACTAAAATCTGACACAAAAGACATCAGAAAGCTTTTTCAGAGATTCTTCCTTTGTATTCACATTAACTTAGAAGAAACAGATTTCAAGAAATACTCTTCTTCAAAATGAAGATTAGGTGATTCATAATAATTCTTTTTCTAAAACTTCTGCTGCTTCTTTTGAAGCACTATATTGCTGAGAAAAATTTTGGTTCTTTCCTTTACAATAGCAGATCCAAACTAAAATATTTGGTTACAAATAAGTTATAGGTAACTGCTGTCCCTGAAAATAAGCCTTCTGATTTTTGTAGAATGGAGTCAGTGTTCTCAAAATTTGTAAGATAAGCAAGAATAGTTTACATTCCTTCATGAAAGATATCACTTGAGAGACTTCTCATCTGATCAGTGGGATTGGAAAGGTGGATACCTCATTCTCCAATCCCTCGTCAGTGTCCTGGAATTTATAAATAGCTGAGGTTTCAATAAACTTTGTTCTTCTTCTTTGTGCTTCTGACACCTGTGTGTGTGTGTGTGTGTGTGTGTCTGTGGGTTCCCTCTGAGTCCCACAGCAACAGGTAACCTTTCAACATCTGTTATCAAAATTATTAGATTTTAGCAATGTCACCTTTTTTTTCCCTACTTTGTTTATTTTTTTTAATTGTCAAATAAAATAATCAAATATCAAAAATATCAAAATTATCAAGAAATTATAAAAATACAGAGGATGATATTACACACGGTATCTAACCTACATAACTGTATTTTTCTTATATTGTAAAGTTTAACCACATAGGAGTAATTTGTTCTGTGTCATATCCTCAACTGTTTGCCTTGTAGTTGTTTCAGCTATTTTACAATAGTCATAATGATTTTGAAATCTGACAATATTTTGGAGTTTGTTGTTATGCAAACAACTGAATGTTAATCTTTAAAACAGTTGATTCATTTCCAAGTTATTTTTTGTTTTAACATGTTGTAATAAATTTATGACTTTAAAAGGTAATTAATTTTGTAACAGCAATTTAGTTTTAGTAAATTAGTGCAAGGTAGATACTTCATTTTGTTCTTGTTTTCAATTTACTCTTACAAAAGAATTAACTAGTAGAACTCCGATTTCTAAAGAAATGCTCAGAAACTCTTTGGCCTATGCTCTTTCTTCATGCACAAAAATTAATAGCAAAGAACCTGAAACACAGCTCACACAATTCAGTTCTATGGTGGATTCAAAGATATTAAACTGTGAAGTTACTGATACAAAGATTTAGTAATAGTGTGGATTTCATTCTTTTTAGAATAGTTAAAAGTTATTCTAGATGTAGCTTTTTGCATGTAGCAGATTTTTCTACTGTTCCTTTAATATTTATAAAAGTTAATGAAGATAATATTTGGCTTGAATTGTCTTTAAAATGGAGACACTAATTGCATATGTATCCAGATATTTAGAGGAGCGAGACTAAAGTGAAAGTTGCGGCACAATCCAGCCCAATCTGAAGCATCCGGTAAATAGGTACTAAAAAGAAAGGGGGATGAGGAAGCAGAAGCACAATCAGCAACGAAGAAGAAATAAATTCTCCTATCTGTGTGTGTCCAAGCGAAAAAATTTGCAAGGTCCGTCAGAGAGACAGTTACAGGCAGTGCAGGAGAAGCCATGTCACAGCACGAGTGGTTTGACACCAAAAGAAAACAGATTTGGTGATGGCTTAGGGAGAGCTTGTAGGGCAGAAGCCTCCCTGCAGAGCATGGAGGGGGAGCAGACTTTCCAAAAAGATTTTAAAAGTTTGATATTCTTTCTTTTCCTTTTTCTAGAAGACTGACATAAAATTTTAGAGGTGATTAGCAGGATATGGGCCAGAGGCAGCCCAGACTGACGTATTATCATATGGGGCTGGTTTTGATATTGTCATAACTTCCTTCTGGGCTGAACTTCACAGAACAGGCTTCTTTCCACATTCAACATAGGAAAGGCAAGTGTCTTGGCAGGGCATCTCCTGAGAGATATTACTACAGAAACTGGGTTTGATTAGCTTAACTGTCAGCAGGTTCCAAATACTTGGCTTAGTATACATCCAATGAAATAATTGTTCTTAATTATCTACTTAGCTCATAGGCAGCAGGCTGTTTAAGGGATGATGAATACAGCTTTAATTTTATTGCTTTTAGATGATGTTTCTTAATATGATACTGATTTAATTTTCTGCTTTTAAATATAAGTGTAATTTGCATTTATATTATTCTATTATCTTGTCAATGTAACATAATCTCCTAAATTTATCTTAAATCCCTATTTAGAAACCTCCAGATTGGCATATTATTGGATTTCCATATTGTTGTTTGGGTTTTTTACTGACATCCTTTTAACATTGTCTTGGCACAGTAATATGTCATAGTTGTATTGAAATAATTTCCCATCAGTTTGACATGACATTGTCTCCCTGGACACTTAAAACAAACAAAGAATTACTGTTGCTATTTTGCAGAGAAAAAAATGCTGCACTCAAGAAACAATTTTGTTTTTACAATTCAATGATCCACTTTAATAACTGCTTTCAGTTTCAGATGTCTTTCTTTTTTCTCTTTTTTTCCTTTTTTTTCCCCTTGCTAATATAAAAAGCTATAAAACAAAAGCAGTATTTCATCTCTGCTTGTCTGAAAAGGCTTCACATATTGAAATGTATTTAATTTTAAGTAAGAAAAATACATTAAAAATGTAGTTAGTTACAACTGAGACATAAAACTATTAGAAAAACTATACAAAGGACTATATCAAAATTCTGCAGTTTTGTTGGTTGGTTTTTTTTCTCTGCAGAAAAACATTTTCATGTTTTAACATGATGATCACATTTCTGTTACTTTCATACTCTAAGCTAAGACCAAAATAATGACACATGGACCATAGGGAAGATAATTAGAATGAGATTATTTTCATATCTTGAATTTTTTTCATAAAGATTTTTTTCATTAGTGACTTTGAGATAAAAATTGGCCATTGACAAAATTTGTCAATGGTTCTGAGTTTGAAAGTACTGTCTAAACATAAAAGGACTCTGACTATCAGCAAGACAAGGTGGCATTAAAAAAATGGGAATAAAATTACATTTAATATTGCAAAATAGAAACCACGTCTCTGTAAAGGTCAATGAGAAAGCGTTATAAACCTTAAACTCATCACTGAATATAAAATCTGCCTATGTGAAGTGATCATGAAAAAAAAAAAAACAAACCAAGGCTGTATCAGGGTGTCTATTCCAAATAGAAGAAAACATGAGTATCATTTTACAGGATAATGGAATACAGGACTAATATTCAGAGAGGTTAATTCTATCTGGAAGACCATCAGGAAAGCATTACCAGGAATATTTCCAGGAGGGAGACGAAGTGTCTGTCATACAACAAGAACAAAACAATGGGGCCCTTCTAAATGTTAGCAGAGAATATGGTTTTCTCATCAACATTCAAATAGAATGAAATTTTCTCTTTTCAGGAAGAAGAAAAATTTCAGTTAGAGGACAATGATAGCACAAGAACAAAGATGCATTTGCTGGTTATAAACATGGTTAGGCTGCTGCAAGAAACTGTCTACCTAACTAAACTTCTGTTCTTCCAAACAAAAAGAGAGAGCTTTCTTTCTGTAAAGAAATTTTAAGACCAGATGATAATGTGGCTAAATCGGTTTATATACCAAAACACATCACAGATGTGAGCTTTTATTAAGTGTGGTACTTTTCCAGCCTGTGAGACAGCGCAGGCAGGAGGAAGGCTGTGTGGGTCAGTGCAGTGGTGTCAATGCTGCAGTGATGATCCAGAGCTGTGGAGACCTGCATTTCCTTGGAAGTTAGAGACACAGTCCTGGATCCTGAGTACTGTCACTGGGTTCCTCAACAATGTATTTTTCATGGTTACCTCCACTACTTTTAAGTGGTTTTAGGTATACATTTTTGTAAAGAATGTCTTGCCAATGTCTTCCCAAATTGTACTCTTTTATTATGATTTGTTACAGCCATTTCCACTGCTCTCAATCTTCCTGTTCAGGTAACTTCCAGACATGCTGATGCCCAGAAGACTGAGTGTGTTCTTTGTCCACATATTTCCTTAAGCACACCAAAACCACTGTTCTTTGCAAGAGGTTTGTACCATATTTCAACTTCTGTTACGGCAAAAAGTCAAGGTTCATTAGCTCATGCCAAAAGCTATTCTAACTTCAAGTAACTCATGCTAACTGCTACAGCAGTGGGGCAAGGAAACACAGCTGAGATTAGTCTTTAGATTAAAATTATTATTATTATTATTATTATTATTATTATTATTATTATATGATTTCTCTCAGAGATCTGTTCACCAGAAGTGACTGGAGAAATGTCTCTTAACAGTACTAAGAATCTCTCTCCCAAGTCCTTAATGTGGACCTACTTTTCACAGCTCTTTGTCATTTTCAGTGTGAGTGTCCGTGGACTGTCACATAAGCCAGAATAAAGGTCTGTGCTTTATTCTAGTTTTAGTCATGTGCAATCAAAAGAGAATAAAAATAGGAAATTCTGAAAAAGCAGTTGAGAACTGTGAAGAGTATTTAATGGATAATGGGTGACAGCAGTAGTTCTCTTTGTTTACAAGCACTGCCAGTTTGTTTGAGGTCAATACTTATGTGATTGCCTGTTGCTTATGTATTATGAGTAAAAAATTGAGAAGAATCTCCCTTTGACACCAGCTGATGTATGTACTTTAATGTAAACAAATGTGAAGTGCTTCAACATACCATGGTCCACATTTTATGCCTGTCTGCTTCTGTTCATCAGGAACATGAGGCTGTATTTTAAGACGCAGTCCAGGAGCACTCTTTCAATAATATATATTTAAACTTAAATAGGCAGGGTAAAGTGAGGTTAAGGTTAGCTGATGAAACTAAATTCTTGCTGTCTTTTTCACAAGCTATATACACATTGGAATGCACCAAAACTTACAAAGACCATTTTAAGCAATCAAGCCAAGAAGAGGAAAGGGTCATATTTAAATGCAAACCTGAACACTTCAGAGCTTTAAAACATTAGTCAAGTCTCTTTAAACCATGCTGTTGTAACTGATTGAAGTAGCCTCAGAATTTTAGAATTAAGTGAGCTGACACTTCAGCATAACATTGATTTAACACATATTGGCCCAGGTGAACTAATATTGAACATAAGATGATGACAATATATTACAGAAAGCTGTCAGAAAGCAGTTTCTACAAAAAGTAAGTCTAAGTTGTTTCTCTAATTTTGACATCTATTACTATCACTCTTCTGCAAAGTTTTAGTTAAAGTATCAACAACTTATCATTCCAAGGACTGCGTCATTACCAAATAGATAGCTCTGCAGAGGTCACAGAACCTGAATGGAAAATATCATGCTGGTTAGCTCTGTATATTATTTTGTAACTTAAGAAAACACGTTATAAAAAATTTTTGACACATGAAGGTGTTATTATTATAAGGGTATAATTAATATAATTAAATTAATTATAAGTCATATAATTACAGTTTCCTTATTTATGCTTAAAAAAAAAAACAAAACAAAAAAGATAATAAAATCTCCAGGCAAGAAGGCTTTACAGAATTATTGACTTTGTCTATCCTTGAGATCAGAGGATTTTGGAAAAGACAATATCGGTCAATGGCAAAAAAATGTTATAAGAATGTGGAGTAAATTGTCAAAAGGAAAAGAAATACATTAAATTTTCAGTCTTGAAATAAGCACATTTTTTTGTGTGAAAAATAACCATTGAAATGGAGGAAGATGATGAATACCATGTTAAAAGGTATGTCAAGACCAAGGTAAAGAACTTTTTGTCAAATTACATCTCAATTTTTTTATTAGATTATTATTATTATTAGATTCCCAACTATTTTGTCAATTATTATGTAGAGGATTAAACTACAAACATTCCAGAGCAACAAACAGAAAAAAGTAAGTTTGAATCCCCTGACTACATGCTCTGGTAGACCTTTACATCTTGGTGTTCCAGTTACCTACTTTCAATTAGAATGCACAGCGAAATTAAACCTCACTCTTCTTGTTCTTGTTTACCTTTTTGCTTGGTTAGAATGTGGGGTTGGGTGGTCGTAATTCTCCCTTTGGCCTTTACATCTCTAAACAGGATATTTCAATTTCAGCTTGACTACAAAGAAATTCTTTGGGATGGATGACGGAAGGACTTAGAAATTTCACAAGCATAGCCCAAAGCAGTGTATTTTTGATACTTCAGTATAAGTACATATACTTTTAGATTCTTCTCTAATTCTTTGGTAGAATGGTTTTGAAATCATCTTTCATGTCTGAAACAGCAAATCATATTTTATAAAGCCCTGTCATGCATACAGGGGTGTTTGGATCCCCCTGACTCATTTTACTCTAGGAATGTGTCCGTTTGTTGTCAATGGAGCTTCAAGTCAAACCTTTAGACTTGGGGAAGGGTCTATATTGCAGTCCAAAATGCAGAGAATATTTCCCTGCATGTTTTGGCAAACACTATTTTTAACCTTTGTCCATGGAAAGGCTTTCTAGGCTTTGGGATGAAACAGAAGTCTCAAGAATGTAAATTAGATAGTAGCATAGTATATCATTTATCACAGGGTGAGAAATTTAGATTTTTGGGTTTGTTAGTATGGTTAGTAAATGAAGACAAGATGAAGGATCCTTGTTGGCTTTAGGTTTCCTTCTTCTTCTTCATCTACTCCATNGATTATTATTATTATTAGATTCCCAACTATTTTGTCAATTATTATGTAGAGGATTAAACTACAAACATTCCAGAGCAACAAACAGAAAAAAGTAAGTTTGAATCCCCTGACTACATGCTCTGGTAGACCTTTACATCTTGGTGTTCCAGTTACCTACTTTCAATTAGAATGCACAGCGAAATTAAACCTCACTCTTCTTGTTCTTGTTTACCTTTTTGCTTGGTTAGAATGTGGGGTTGGGTGGTCGTAATTCTCCCTTTGGCCTTTACATCTCTAAACAGGATATTTCAATTTCAGCTTGACTACAAAGAAATTCTTTGGGATGGATGACGGAAGGACTTAGAAATTTCACAAGCATAGCCCAAAGCAGTGTATTTTTGATACTTCAGTATAAGTACATATACTTTTAGATTCTTCTCTAATTCTTTGGTAGAATGGTTTTGAAATCATCTTTCATGTCTGAAACAGCAAATCATATTTTATAAAGCCCTGTCATGCATACAGGGGTGTTTGGATCCCCCTGACTCATTTTACTCTAGGAATGTGTCCGTTTGTTGTCAATGGAGCTTCAAGTCAAACCTTTAGACTTGGGGAAGGGTCTATATTGCAGTCCAAAATGCAGAGAATATTTCCCTGCATGTTTTGGCAAACACTATTTTTAACCTTTGTCCATGGAAAGGCTTTCTAGGCTTTGGGATGAAACAGAAGTCTCAAGAATGTAAATTAGATAGTAGCATAGTATATCATTTATCACAGGGTGAGAAATTTAGATTTTTGGGGTTGTTTGTATGGTTAGTAAATGAAGACAAGATGAAGGATCCTTGTCGGTTTTAGGTTTCCTTCTTCTCCTTCATCTACTCCATATTCTGCAGTGTTTGGGACACAGAACAATTGGCCACAATTTGTGGCAGTATAGAACCACTTGAATAGAAGTTTAGTTAGTTAGTGGTAGATAAATAGAAATAATGTACATTCTACATGATAATTGGGTGAATTATCTTTAAAAGAACCTTGATTCCTTGTGTTCAGGGGCTTTTGGTGTCTTTTCTCCCTCATGCTAGGCTGGTGTAAAGCCTGGTGTGCTGAGATTGCTGATAAGAAAACAATAAACAACCTGAAGAACAAGAACAACCAAGAGTCCAGTCTGCCTTCTTTCCCAACAAGAACTTTTGCAAAAAAGCCTCCTCGTATCAGGGGAGAGACATGTGGGAGAAAAGAACTGTCACAGGACTACAAACCAAATACCTCTTAAATATGGTGGTATGTGCATATCTATATATGCACACCGAGGACTGAAAACTATATAGAACTGTGAAAAAAGTTGTTTCCACTTCTATGATCAAATATTTATAAAAAAGATACTATGCAACTATTTATTATCTGGCACACTGTTAGCATATACCTTAATACTCTGTAGGTCTTCTGCTAGTGGAAGCAGCATATCTACATATTCAAATATTTGCTCTTAATAAATATGCATGGAGACTTCGGTGTTTTACAGAGGGGTGTTTTTTTTCAAATTGTCTGGAATAGAGAGTGATTACTGAATGAGCTTGTGGTCAGTGTTTTTTGACTTAAATTATGCTTAAAAATTAACCAACAGGAAGGTGAGTGGGAAGGCTAAGGGGATTGGTTTATTACAGAGTCACAGTGAGCAGGTTAACTTACACTGAAGTGGGTTTAGTATGTTATTTTAAATGGGGAAGGAGATAGAAACAAACAAGCAAAGATCAAAGCCAGTCTGCTATACGGTCTTCTCTTGATACTAACTTTTTAAAATGGGATGGCCTTATGCATAATTTTAATTTTTTACCTGCATGTAGTCTTCCTACTGAGAACAAAATTCTTTCTTTGTGGCTCAAGATGAGGTCATTCTCTTGGTGTTTCACACAGCAGAGATCAGATGATCTCACAAGTAACAAAGTAGTAATAAAAATAACCAGACACACACATGATGTTAAAGCTAATCCTTACCATCTATTGAAATCAGATTATGTATAAACAAAACATCTTGATTTTATTAGTTTTTTTTTAATTAGCAGTTTTTTATTAGCTTTTCCCATATTGCAATTACATTATCAACACACTAGTGAATAACAAATTTTGAAGTGAAAACAGGAAAAACTACCAAATTTTCAACTAATTTTTTTCTGATCATATTTTAGAGACCACAGAGTTTGAAGGATGGAGACAAAGCAAATGGGAAACAACAAACTTCTGAAGTCAACAGAGAGACAGAAATCACATGAAGTTCCACGTCTAGTTCACACCATCCTGTCAGAAAGTGTAATTTGTTGCAGGTGTAGCACATAGAAGATGAGGTAAATAAGGCTGCAGGAAATAAGGCAATTAGCCATTTATCTAGAAACTAGGTTCCTCTTCTAAAGTCACTTTTACACCTGATGTTGACCTCAGTTTTCCTACATTAATGGAATAAGTCTAGTGTCAGAGAGCTGGCCAAACTCATTCTTTACTATCATTCTTAGAATACATCCATGATATAATTTGATTATACAAATGGATAATTATGCATTATTAGTATAAATGTATTATAATGGCATCAGAATTACATAATTAATAATTAAGAGATTTCTATATATTTAATAAAGGTCATATTTTCAACTATTAATTGAAAGTGAAATGTTGATTTGCAGATTAAAGGGTGTAGAATCCCTTGTCAAAGCCCAGTAACTGTCACATACTCTAATTCTCATTCCTTTCAAATATCAAATCCTCTTATGCATCCCTTTCTCTAAGGGCCAGAAAGGCATCCTATCTGCATTAGTTATTCTTATTACCAGTATTATTTCTGAATTTAGTAGTTGAAATCAGAAGCACATTTCTTCAACAGTTTTTCAAATTTTATGACTTCATAGTCGCCCATACTTTTGTGAAGTGTAATCAGTGGAACACAGTCTCTCTCCACTCATGAGCTGGCCTGGAACCACGACAGTAAAATTATGTTTGTGTTCTGTCACTGTTATGTGATTTTCAAAAAAGCCAATATTTCTTAACTTACAGCTAGCCTTTGGCCTCTCATACTGTGACATAAGCAACAGCATGCTTAGGTTAACAAGATCTGAGTTGCAAAAGACTTGTGATAAAGATTAGCAAATTGGCAACGAGAAATCCTGTAACATTTGAAAGCAGTTTGAAATCCCTGAACTCAAAACTTTTGCTTAAATTCTACACTAGCAATAGAGATGCCAGTTATCTGGCTTCCTCTGGATTACAAAATCTACTTTTACCTCTTTTATGAGGAGTCTCACAGTATATCAAAGTCACCATATTACACATGCCTACTGCAAGATTAATCTTATTTAATAGAAGTTTGACATATATGATTAAATACTAGAGTCTTGAGATATATCTTTACAGATAAATATACTGTAATTCAGCAACTGTACATATGGTGGATTTATGATAGCTGCTAAACCCCTTGGATTTTTATTTTCTACCTTTTGATACTTCCAGAAGTGTTCCTAATATGTCATTAACATAGATAATATTTTGTTTTCATGGGGAGATTGAATTGCCTCACAGGAAAAGTACATGTCTTCTCATTTCTTGGTCACTGAGGACTGCATATTGACAAATTTAATTTCTGTATTTTGTGTGACCAGTTTCTTCTCATGGTTGTATCACTCTCATGTAGTGTGCCTTTAAGTTCCAGTCTTCTGTTAGGGTCAAGATTATCTTCATCATTAATATCCATATGCAGCTCTTATTTCATTAATATCCCAAAATCCCCTTTTGCCTGAATAAAAGTTACCAGACTAATAACACCTCATAAGAACTTAAAAATTCTTCTTTTTTACATTACCTGGTATACCACTTGAGTAATTTCCTAGCAGTTGTCTCACTATGTTATTTAATATAAGATAATTTATGGTATTACACTGCCTAAGGATGCAGGAGCTGTGTTCTTCTATTTTTAATGTTCAGACTCGTCATTGGAATATATTATTTTCACACATTTTACGTCAGATAGAACTTACTTTTTTGTAGGGAATACTTCTCCATGTCATACATACAGACTTTTCAGAAGACAATAAATACATCTGCTGTGTTCTGCAACAAAACAATTGTGTCAAGGGAGGTGACTGTTATTTCCCACAGTACCAGCTGTTCCATCCCATAACTCATATTAGAAATTAGCTTATGCTTTATAAGGAGAGGAGAGGAGAGGAGAGGAGAGGAGAGGAGATCATGAGACACTGGAACAATGTGCCTAGAGAAATTATGAGTGACCTTATAAGTATCTATATATCTACATACTTTAACAGAATTTCTAGAGTACTAATTTATGTCTGATTCTTTTCATCCTATGGCTGTGCAACTCCAGAGTATATAGTAATGTTTAAAAACCCTCCTCAGGCAAAAAACCACATTTTTATATGGAAACATCCAACTAAATAAATAACTTGTAATCAGACACAATTTCCTCTGAGTTATACTGCGTCAATTCTTGCTCTTGTTCAACTACACATAATTAGTGATCAGAAAAAAATATTCATCATCTTGATTGCAATAATTTGCTCTTCTTTCAATTATGTGACTGCAAAATTATGGATAAAATTATCTATTTTAGAGGCTGTGAAAATTTTCTTATTGCAGCCTTTTCTCCACTGATCATTTATTGATATGCCTCTCACAAAATTAGTCAAAAAAAGTTAGCTATGTATTGGTTTCTGAATTTCTATTTTTATTAACTCTGGTTTTCAGAGTAAAGTGTATTAAAATGAAGCAATTTTAAAAAATATCATCTGCATACCAGATAATGGAGATGATAGCACACAATCTTAAGTTAACATAGAAGTTAAAGTGAAATGCAAGGAAATATTAACTAGAAAATAAAAAAAATATCTTGCTGACAGTGCAATTGTATTCTAAGGTGGTCTTATTGGTCAGTGACAAACTTAGATGTTCAGAAGAATGCATTTCAAAAAACATGAACTCTCTCTTTTCCAGATGAGTAGATGGAATCTTCTTATTCAAGGGATCTGGGATCCTGGATTTTTAAACATAATTTTGCTTAGTAGTTTTTTCTTATAAGAAACCACAACTTCTTCATACTTGGAATCATGAGGTAAGTTATTTCTGTATTTATCAACTCAAGTAAATCTGACCAAGTTATGAGACTTTAAAATTTCTGTATAATGTACCTTCTATTCAAATTTTTAAGAGTGAGATATGGTTACCATGTCCTACCAATTTTCATGTAACTATTACATAAAAGGTACCTTTATAACAAATCATACATTGTTTCATGAAATACTTCAATTTATGAATCATACTGTCATGTTTTAATCACAATGTTGTTTCCATTGATTATGCTGTCTAAACCATACAAGATACAGGATTTTTTTCTATTAAAGTTCAGGTTTCTTAGGGTTTACAGATTTTGGTTTGCAATTTTAACAACATACAAGCATAAGTATACAGTACACATAGCAGCTAGTAACTCCATCAATTGATATGCCATGTTATGGTTTCCTTCTATTTTGTGAATTTTGCAAAAGCATCTTGAAAGTCACTAGCAGTTTTTCTTTAATTTTATTTCACAGGAATGCAGTATATTTCAAAGCAATAGTTTTTTAATGAGAACACTTCTCATTACACTTTGATAACATTAACTAATGATAGCATTACACTTTGTAATGTTATCAAGCTGCTGAAGTATTTATATCAAAGTTACAAAAATTAGCTTAGTTTTACTTTGCTATCCCTAATAGAAGTACTGGTAACAACACTAAAATTCTTATTACTTGCAGAATGATTTTCAAGGGCTTACTTTATGAGCATTTATATATTTCAAAATAGATATTGATAATTTTAAAAACAATAGACTGTTTCGAAATTTTACACTGCCTTTAGATTATTCTTTTTACATTGAATTGGAAGATAAGAAAGCCAAAGCTGTTAAACTATTCTAAAAATAATTGCAGATTAATAATCATTATATCACTATGCAGATAAACTGTCTTTAATTTCAGCCTCTTGTCTGTCTATGAAAGGTTCGAAAGGTTTACCAGGTTCTAACCTTGAGAAGAAGAAAGAAAATCTAGTTCAAACCAATCACTCATTGGTGTTTTGTGAGCTGTAGCCAAAGTATTTTGAAAATGTTAAAAAAATCCATCAACATGAAGGAAATGTACAAACTTAAGAGTTCATGTACTTATACAGTCCATCCTACTTTGATGGATTTTTCTTTTAGTTATTCAGAGATTTCTTTAAGAAAGAGCTTGTGTTACAATCACAGTGATATATATATATATATATATATGTATGTATGTATATATATAAAATATCTTTTTCATCTTGCAGAATAAAAATACGCTTTTCATTCCTGCTGGCCCATTTGAGTACTGCTTTCTCCATAACAACCTTATGAACCATCTTACTCAGGTCTCCCATTTGATCTTGTAGCTTGAGATCATGTTTTGAAAAATATCACATTCAATATAACCTCCATAGGCACATTCTTATCCTGGTCTTCAGAAAGGAGTTTTTCAATTTGACACTTTGTACATATCTTAGCAAAATTTTGTCAGTTTTTCTGAAAGACGTGGAGACCACTTCTCAATGACAGGTCTGATAAAGACATTTTACCCAACAAGACTGCTCTTGAGTCACTCTTTGGTTACTGATACTATTAGCTTTACAATCATAAAAAATATTTTATTTCAGAAAATGTTTACATCTTGAAGTATACATTCTTAAGTATTTTACAAGATATTTATAGCAGCAAGGAACCTGATATACATGAATCAGTTCTACAATAATCAGTTTCTCTTAAGTGTGCCTCAATCACAATTTTAGAATTGTCTGAATTTCTAGAAATAATGAATATAAGTCTTTCTCTTCTACAAAGATAATTTTGTAAGCAAAATATTCTTTTTTCTCTGATGAGTTTTATAGATTTCCATAGTTTCTGAGGTTTTTTTTTTTTTTTTCTATAAGTGTTAAGGTTTTTATTTTATTTTTAGGTAGCATGTAGCTATTTTTCTCTGTTATATTTTCTTGTCCATTTTCTGTGACCAAATCCCAGCCACTCATAGCATATAGCTTTTCATAAATTCAACTATTAACTGAACAGATTTGTTTACGGGAGCGAGAAAACAACCTCTTTGTTTTAGCTTCTCTTGTGAACTCAGACACGGCATTTTTTTTTTTTTAGCTCATTTGTCTGTTTTTATAGAGAAACACAACTGACATATTTCAGCTTAAAGGTCTGCTTGCTCTACTGACAGCCTTTATGTTTTGTACATATTCAGTCTTGCAAAAATCTGCCCAATAAATCATATGCTTACAATAGAAGAAAATAGAAATATTTCTCCATTCTTTATTCTATTCTTCTATCCATAACATAACAATTGTGGAAGCTGGAAGAGGTGAAACAGAAGGAACCACAAAGAGACAGTAGATCCATGTGTTCCTCTAAATCATATCTCTCATCAATACTCTCTGAGAGAGAATTTTGGCTTAAACAGACTTAGTGTTTTTATGTGTTCAAATGAACTGTAAGAAAGGATCTAAACAAACATTGCCTTTTTTTCTTGAAGAAAATGTGCAGAGAAATTTCCTTTGGCAATTATTGTGGGCATATTTATTTGTGAATATGAACCAGAATTAGAGCAGTACTGCTCAAAAGAAATACATGCAACACCATCAAATTGGCTGCCTGAGGGGTTTTTTCCCAAAAAACAAGAATATGTAGTACAGAGATATTTTAAATCACCTTGAGAATTCAATTTTCCTATCCTTAATGCTAGTTTGACTAGAAGATAAAAATTAATAATTTTTAGTATAAGAGAAAACAACCTGTGCAGAAAGCATGGGCTACAATAAGTTTTTTACATGTCAAGTCAAAACCCCCTACCTTGCTCTTTGGCTAATTGATTTTTTTCTGAACAAACTCTATGATGCTCACCCTTGCTTTTATTCCAGTAACATTTTGAAAGCTTGTTTTAATTACAGCAAAGGTAACTCTTGAAAATTTTCTTTTCATTTAATTACTTATTCTGCTTTTATAATTTCAGCATATGATTGCATGGTGTATCATAATCATTGTCAACAAATGCCAACAGCAGAAACTGCATCAGTTAATACATACCTTAGTAGGCACTAAAGCACCATGAGTTAAGAGAACATGGTAAATCAACATTAGTGTGGCGATTTGTGCTATTTAAAGATTTTGTACTGTGTCTAAAACATATTTCTATTTTCTGTTCAATTTTCTCCAGTTAACTCCCTCTTCAACCAGCCATATTTATCATTCCCTCCCTATATTTCTAATTTCAGAACTCACTGTAACCTGCTCTCTGTTGTAATTGGACTCACTACTTTCTTGCTTCAGCATCTCCCATAAATGCTATTAACAACCTTGTTCTTATATCTTCTAGATTATTAATGGTGATGTCTATCCATTCATGATTTGCAGATTTTTTGCACAAGGACTACTCATAAATGCTGATACAACTCTACAAACTTTCTAGGAATTTCAATCTTATCAGTTTGCACAGACCTCAGGATATTTTTCTGCACAACTCAGAAACTTTTCTGTAAAACTCAGAGAAAAGTTAAAAAAATTTCAGTGAAATGTATTAGCACTTTTGAGAGACTGTATTTAACTACTTGTCTTAAATTTAAGGCATGATTATGGAAACTACATTTACAAAAACCTGCAGGTACCAGGTACTCTCAAAACCGTAGGTAATTTTCAATAATGAAAATATAAAAAGACTTTTTTTTGTGAGATTTCTTTCCCATCTGTTTTTGAACTCTAAGCTGTGGGTATTGTTCAAGGGTTTTACCAATCACTTCCTTGGGCTTTCACCTCCAAAATTTTCTATGTGTCTCTTTTAATAACATGAAAAATTAGGTGGACTGAGTTAGTCATACTGTATAAATAAGATCTTGTGACGTTATTAATAAACATTTTTTTTTCTTTTCAAGATCATCTTTCTTCTGAGTCCTTATTAAGTCACTTAGTCTTCAACCAAAGACAGAGAAAACATTTTTTTAAATTATTACAGTAAAAGGAGAATCAAAAGGCCTTTCTCATGTAAATCAAGTTTGCCCATGGTAGAACACAGTGAAATGATTTCCAGATATTGTAGACCCTCTAAAAGGACAGAATACAAAACTGACCTATGTAAATGGAAAAAAGGTTACTAAAGATGTAATGGTAATATTTCTAATCTTACATATCACAGCTAGTTACTGTAATGACACTATCAGCTATTTCAGAACTTTGCCCTAACCTTTAAGGGATAGATTTCCTAAGGAAAGTTATGTATACAAATTACTTTCCTAGTTGACAGTAAAAGTCACCAGCAACGTTACTGGTAAGCGTGCAAGTGTAAGAATATTGCATACAGAAAAGCGGGACAATAAATGTGGGTTTTGGGAATTTTAGTGGGGGTTTTATTTTCCCTAATGATTGTCAACAGCCTTAATGTGAATACGTGTATGACTTTCAGAAAAGGCTTCAAAGATTTTCTCAAGCAGAAGAAAAAAAAAATCTTTCATTTAACCAAATCAAAGATTTTTTTTTCACTTTTATCATTACTTGAAAGACAGTCAATATATGCTGCTGCAATATAGTCTAGAAATGGGTTTATATTTTTATTCCTACTGAAAAATCAGTGGCTGCCACATCCATAAAACTACAATCTTAAATCAAAACTGCAAATAATATCACTGTTTATTAGTTAATCCCATGGGCAGTTTGTGAAAATAAACAACCACCAACACGAAAGAGTACAAGTATGCCTTTGTTTTTTACAGATGTATTTTCATTTAATAGAAACCCACGCTTTTTCTCACTCTCTTTAGGGTCTTTAAATAAAAGGATTAAAGGTTAAATCAATGACTGGAGCATGGATTCTAGATAAACCAGCAAAGTTGCAGTGAACTCTTGATTATCCCAACAGCCAGCCAGCCAGAAAAGTGTTCAGGTAGTACATCTTATTTGAGGTGTTATCAGGAGTTTACTTCAACAGAGAATGTTTTGGATGATTTGAGCAATGAATTATGCATGACCATTACTGTTGCTGTTATATCCTAGTTATTTAGAAGCCTATATCTTACCAATAGACCTTGAGATAAAAAGGATACACAAGAAATGTCAGCAAAAGAGTTTCACTTCCTAAGAACATGCAAGTTAAACTTGCTCATTTCAAATCTAGTCTAATTGTAGAACACAGCAGTTATGAACAGGAGGCAAAACATGTGATGACACTGAAAAGCTATCAGTTCAAACTTCCAAGTTGAGAAGGGCTTAGAGGGTGTCTTCCTACTTCCCAGAGAAGATTTCTGCCATGCTACTGATGAGAAAGAAATAGACATATCCCAAGTGGAGCTCTGAATTTCCCTGGAGCATCCAAACATATCCTTCTCTCTGATATTTCCAACTACTTGTCATAGGTATTCCAAACCTTACCTTGATATTGTCACTCCAGCACCAGAAACCTTCTATTTTTCATTTAGTTCAAAAGAAACAGGACATCTAAGGTGAGGCTTATGAGACAATCTCGTAACGTTATGAAACATTCTCTAACTTTTCTCCCAGAGTTAGGGGCTAGAACCACAATATTTAAAAGTTTTGTTTAATGTGTTTTGTTTACTAACATTTTCTAACTTTAGGTTTTCAGTACATTCAGAACACCACAAACAGACTTCTTCAATATTTGTTCCATTCTTCCCAGGTTGCAAATGTGACTTCTAACCTCCGTTATCACAGCGTTAGTTCAGAAGTTTAGATAGTACATCCTGACATCTGGATTTCTTCTCTTAGTACTTCTACTGGAGCAGTATTTGGAGACAGCTCCAGATTCTACCAATTTAAAGTCTTTGGCTTCCACCTACATGTACTCCTTCATACTAAAATCTTTGCCGAAAACCAGGTAACGTCTTCTGTTTCTACCCATGATGTGTCTAACAACCACAATTGTAGTCAACATTTTGAAAGAGAGAAAATTAAGCTCCTTGAAATTCATACTCGAGGTCTGCCTTGAAAATATTCTAATAATGGCCACTAGATAATGATTTTCAATGTATCAAAACCTACCAAATCTGATTGCATCTGCCTGCCCTCTCCAAGGTTCCACCACTCTGCCCACAGCCAAGGAATCCATTTCGGGCCACTCAGGGGGAGCCCTACTGCTCCTGGCCCCTGAGTCCAGGAAGCCACTGGCCCCCACAACACCTTGACATCATTGCAGCACAACTGATTCTAGTTTTATCCTTTTTCTTCATTTCCATGTCATTTTACAGAGTTTTTACTAAATTCCTTTCTTTGACAATGTTGGTAAAAATTTCACTAGTGATAATGTATCAAATCTTTTAAGAAGAGAGGAATTAAAACTACTCTTGTTTGGCCAAAAAAAAATTAAAAAATTATTTTATTAAGGAAATCATGCTTTTATTATTTCATTTTCTTTCTGCTCATGTATCATCTTCCTTCTTTCCTTCTACTTAAAACTAATAGCTAAGTAGCAAAACCAATCACTCTCATTTTGTCAAATCTGAGAATTGTTTTTTCCTATTCTTACTATGTATTATCCTAGGCTTCATTAAAAAAAAAAAAAAAAAAAAAAAAAAACCACCAAAAAAAATGGCTACTGGAAATGCAATTTCTTTAACCATGTCCTTCCAAAGGTTAAGATAGGAATTACCTGGTCCTTCCAAATTTTCTATTTGCTGGTTCAGCCTCATACTTATTGATTGTGTGTGATACATTAATTATTTTGTTTGGGATATAACACAGGGGTTTATTTTCAGAGTCAGTGAATATTGTAACACTGTACTCAAGGACATATCCCAGATGTAAGGCCAGAAAAAGTTTTCAGCTCATTGTGGCTTACTCATGTAATTCTCATTATAGCTTACTCACCTCATTCAATGGATAGAGTGGGGGATCTTCAAATGGACAGTTGTGCTTTTATAAATATTTTTCCCCTGAAATTGGTGAGATTTACCTTCAGCATTCAGTAAGATTGTCTGGCTCTTAGAATAGAGATTTTTTAAACTTAGCATTAAAAAATAGCTACATATTTAATTAATGGACCTGTTTAATTTGAGTGACAGGCTCTACCTATGTATTTCAATTTAGTTTTTATGTAATCACTCAAACCTTAGAATTTAGAACTCAAAGGGAACACTACCATTTAATGAAGAAGCATAAAATTACTTAATTTTTTTGAAGAACATTTCTCTTCTTAATTCCTAAATCGAACTTGAGTTTGGGCAAAATGCATTTTTATTCAAACATTAGCTGCTATACAAACCTGAAAAGATAACTTTGTAATCCTTTTATCAATTTAAAACAATGGCTGCAGTGGTTGAGTTTAATTAAGGAAAAGTAAATTGCTTTCTGTTAGCCAAATTAATATGTATCTATGAACCATGACCCTTTTCTTTCATTTACACTGGAAAATTACTTAAAATGATCATCCTTTTCAAACTATTTGCATAAAAAAGGAATATTAATATCATGATATTAATCCAAGCTGGGATGGCAAATCATAAGTTTTTCCTATTATTTTCTATAAAAAGTTATCTGAGAAAGGGTGAAAATTAATTTAAGAATTACCTTCACTTTTTTTCTTTCCATTTATAAATGGAGTACATTTAGTTTGTTAAGATCAGTTTCTCATCTGGAGTAAACTGCTGTATCAAGATTCATTTTTTCAAATTCCACTCTGACATAGCATTATCAATCAGAAAATTATTATCTTGACTTTATGAATGGGGTAATTGTGAAACAGTGAAATAATGGTGACTTGTTCTCTACCATTCTATGAACAATGATCAGGAATTGATGTAAGAATATAAACCAGAATACCAAAAAGATGATTAGATGTTTGTGCCTTGAAATTCCTTAGTAGAAGTGATACCACAGGTAACAGGTAAAAGGCACAGAATCAGGTAAAATTTTAAGCAACATTTCCTCTAGTCGAATCAATTTCAGGTTTCAAATCAAACCTTGTAAACACTATTGTATAAAATATGAACTTCACAAAATATCAACCCAATCTGTATTACCTTCAACTGAAATATTCTGTCTTCAACATCAGTACTACAAAAAAGATCTTATCATAGGAAAATGAAATTTGTTTCCTGATATTCAGAATATAATTGTAGCACTGGAATTGGAGCAGTGATTACAAGTCTGACTTGTACAGCCTTGAGGAAGGACTTGAAATTGGATTTTCCATACATCTAGATAATTTGTGAGCTTTAGTGCCTGCAGGGTGAGATCTGTAGCAACTCCCTCAGCATTATGAAAGAGTAACCCTTCAAGGGACACTTCAGAAGACTGTCCACATGTTGTTCAGAGGGTTGCATCACTCTGCAGCAGACTTGGTTTTCTAGTTGGCACTAGTCCATCTAAAATATGGCATTTCAGC
The DNA here is from genome assembly GCA_013400255.1 of Sitta europaea. NCBI lineage: Eukaryota > Metazoa > Chordata > Aves > Passeriformes > Sittidae > Sitta > Sitta europaea. Next base: position 207,558 of record VXBS01009524.1, read on the forward strand.
CTTGCTGCAGCACCACATCATCGAAATGAGGCAGTCAAACCATATTCCAGAGAAACATTCAGCACTTCGCACTTTTTCAAAGACAAATAGGATTTGTAGGCAGGATAATGTGATTCTAGGAGTAAAATCCATACATTTCATGAGCTTTTGAAAATGCAAATCAGGTAGGAATATGTGTAGCTTTCTTACCGCAATGAGAAACAAACTTTGCATAGAAGGGCAGAAAGAATATTCTTGTTATTCAGAAGAGAAGGAGTAGACATTCAGAAGGTACAGCCGATTCTGCCAAAATCATCATATGCCTAGGAAGTGCTCATGCTTGAGGGTGTTTCCAGGATAGGAGGTCAAAAATGAATCAACAAAATTCCCCTTTTCGGACCGGAGATTTACATTCAAGCATTTACATCAATCACCCACAGAACACTCACTTAGCACTTTCACTGATTTTCTGACTCATTCATACTATTTTACAGTTTAAAAACTGTTAAAACTGATTTATTCTTATTTTCAAGGCATCCTGGACAGTTTTTTTAGTTTATTTTACTCTTCCCACTCCTCTGTTTTAGAGAAGTAGTACTTTTGCATCTTTTTTTATACAAAGCATCAGGTGTCACAGTGCAGATCCTAAAACTTCCACTTTGGGCAACCCAGAAGTTAGAAGTTTAGATCTCCAGTTACAGCTGAGTAGGATCTGCAAATTTGGTATGTCTGTGCTCATGGTTAAGTCAGTGGGAAGATGACAAATACTGCAGCCCTTCTCTCCTTTCTACCTTTAGCATTCCCCAGCTGATTCTATGTTTTGTGACACAGGTGAGAGGAGCTGTTTCAAACCCATGTCTAGATGCATGTTTGTTTCACTTAACACACAAATCTAATTATCTAATTATCCCTACTGTCATACAAAATGCAGTTTCAAGAAAAATTACTTGTATTCTTCAGCCCTGTAGAAACATAATTTAAAATGCCATTTCCCACATTTTGTGAGAAGACAGAACACCCACATACCTGTAGAAGCATTGTCAAATTTTCGCTTTGCATTTCCCATACTCTCCCAGTTGATTGTCTGGTGCTACTGCTCAAAATACACTGTGTTCCTCTACATTATACTTCATTCTTTTGTTTGAAAAAGTTCTCCATGCTCCCTTTGTTAGAAGGAGTGGAATTTGAAAGATTCTCTAAGAATCAAAACTAGAAACAGTTACTGAACAGCAAAACTAATTTTGAAACTGTCCAATTTTGGACTGCCCTGTGCAAGAAAGAAAATAAGCTGCTGGAGAAGATCCAGTGGAATACCACAAATATGATAGGGGTCTGGATCTCTCTTATGAAGAAAGACTGAAGGATCTGGGCCTGTTTAGTCTGGAGAAGACAAATCTGAGCGGGGATCTCATAAATACATATATTCATGTAGGCAAGTACCAAGAGGATGGTACCAGAGTGTTTTCAGTGGTGCGCAGCAACAGATTAAGGAGCAGTGGCCATAAATGAAATCAAAAGAAGTTTCATGTCATCATGAGGAAGAACTTCTTTACATTGTGGGTGCCAGAGAACTAGAACAGGCTGCCCAGGGAAATTGTGGAGTGTCCCTCTCTGGAGACAGTCGAAACCCACCTGGACACATTTCTGTGTCACCTGCTCCAGGTGACCCAGCCTCTGCAGGGCATTGTGTAAAATGATCTCCAGAGGTCCCTACCAACAATTCTGTGATTCCATGATTCTCTGATCTGATTACTTCACAGTTAAATCTATTATTCTGGAATTCCTCTTCCTCTTCTTAGTGTCTTTAATTTATTGCTAACAATTTCATGAATAGAATTTACAAAAATTTAGAAAGAAATAACCACAGAATAAAGGTTAACTTCTGCTCATAGTACAAAGAACAGACTGTGCTACTCTGAAATACTCATATACTCATCTTTGTTTCCCCATTGTTTAACAAACTCATTCTGTTATAGCTCTCCTTTCCAGTTTATAAATAGTCCTTTTGACTTTGGTTATTTTCCTTTCTGGTGTAAGTATGAAGATAGTTGGTGTGGTTTTTCTTTGTTGTTTTTGTTCGGGTTTTTTGGGGGGTAATTTTTTGGGTTTGTTTTTCTTTTTTCTCTACTAGTAACACACTCCCAATCCTATTCCTCCTCTAACAGTTTCCATCAGGAGAGACAGATTCCTCCCTCTGTCTGTTCAAACATGGAGCCAAACAACGTTTCAGAATGTTTCTTAGATTTTCAGTTACTTTGTGAAAACTTGGACAGAAACAGACTGTTTTTCAATTAACACAGAAGCAGAGTATACCTGACAGAAAATGCATTATTTTTTTCTCAAGACATCTTTGTAATTATATTTATTGAAGTCATACCTGTTTAAAATTTCATAATCAATTTATCATTCAACAAATTAAAAAAAATTTCTTTCTACATAACTGGTGCACCTGGCCACTAGTGATTCCAGAAGCCTTAATGCAATGAGAACAATAGTTATGGAGCTGTGTAAAAATTAATATAATTCTGTGAAGAAGTCGTTGAAGCATAATAAATTATGCCCATAGTAGTTAAGCATTTTGCCTCAAATGGGTAATTTCCTTCTTTTTTATATATTCTTACAAACTTGTATTTGTTTACATACCAGACTCGCCAAAATAATTTTTCTCATGACCTTAGTTTGATTTCATGTCATCTTGTGATTTTTCACACTGCTCAAATGAACTACAGTCTGTGACGTGATATGTAATTGCATGTCAAATTTAAATTTTCTCTCTACCAGCGTTTTATCATACTAAGATCCACCATCTTTTGGAATCTAATATCCTCATTCCTGCATGAAATAATTATGATTCATGCAGCTATATTTATGAGGAAGCAGTCTGTTCCAGCACCTTTATTTCATGTCTTTTTGACCCTTTCCCTTCTTATACCTCCTTCAGTTGTAAGCTGAAACAAACCACCCTTTTTCTTCTCCTAATCATCACACTTTTTCCATGGGATCCAATGTTGACTAGTAAGTCATGCGTTTGGAAGCAAAGTTTTGTCCCCTCCCAAGATCTTGTTCACCCTCAGCCTACTGGTGATGGGGGGAATGTTGGACAGGCAGCACTGATGTTGTGCAGAGCTGCTCAGCAGTTGCCAAAACACTGGAGTGTCATCAACACTTTTCCAGCTCCCAGTGTGGAGCACTGTGACAGCTGATATGGGGGAAATTCACTCCATCTCTGACAGACCCTAAATATGCAGAAATACTCAGGATGTTTGCTGGCAACTCTAACAGGATGAAGAAGGGAAGAATGCTATTAAATAAAGTTGTTACAGATATGGAAGGCTGAGGCCAGACTGTTAAAATATTCACAAAATGTCTTACGGAAAAATGAAGGTAGTTTCATTCCAGATTATATCACAGTGCACTTCATTGCATGCAGCATTCATCTAAGAGACTATGTCCTTATGACTTGACCTATTTTTAAAACCCAGATAAAATTATGCATTCTAAATCTATAGTTTTATCACTTTTCAGGCTCAGGACCTGAATAAACATTTGATATATCAACTGTTTTCACTTGTTTTAGTTGCCCTTTTAGTTAATATTTAACACTATGGTATGTCAAAATAAATTATTTTATCAGCAGATAAAAGCCATTGCTCTCTTACTGAAAAATAAGTAATTTTCTACACTAACTCCAAAGAGTGCACACTATAAAAGTTAAATATTTGCAAAAATATATTGAAAAACTAGAGCTTACTTGCATCCCATGGGTATGTTGTTGGTTAATAAACTTTGTATTAAATTAAAGGCATTTTGGGATCAACCAGAATTGATATAAGATAGATATCAAGGAAATTTGAAATCAAATACTAAACTTATTGCTGGAATTGATTATGAAATATTCAGTGGAAGTGTCAGACTGGAAAGCACAGAAAGATGCTGAAGAATACATTCTTAAAGCAGAATGAGTAGGTTTTGTATCTGCAAGAAAAAAAGTACTTTTTTGTGTCTTTTTCTTTGCCTTTGAATTAATAAAATAATGCTTCATAAAAGAAATCTTGGAATGAGACTTCAGGTGAAGGAGTTGTTTATTTACTTATTTCCTTCATAATACAAAGCACAATTTTCCATTAACTCTTGTGGATGAAAAAAAAGAGACTACTGATTTGAGGGATTTTTCTAAAGAAACAATGTGGTTTATTCTTGTGGCTATGAAGTGAATTCAAATTAATTACCTCATAACAGAAAATTTCAGACAAGTTCCTGCAGTAAGCTTCATCTCCCTAGACACCTGGGGAAAAAAACAAAGTAGTCATCTGCCTTTTTGCTATTGGTGAAAAAGAGAACTTTCCAAATGACAAATTCATACTTCCTATTTAAGAAATTATTTTTCTTAGGTGAGCCTCTCTTTCTTTTCTAGTTTTGTTTTGTTTTGTTTTGTTTTGTTTTGTTTTACTATAATGGAACTTACATGATTAAATTAGATGGGTAATTTCTGGTTATCTTAGGATGTAGTTCCTCTGTCTGTGCAGACAATGTGCAACTGCGTGAGTATCCTAGGAGGTTCAATCACTCACCTGGGGCTGGCATAGGAGGTGCAGAAGATGCTTTAATGGATCAATAGAAACTTTAAGGCAACTCCAAAAAGCCTAAGACACCTGTGTCTTGACATCAGGATAATTCCTGTGATGTCTAGTCATATAAACAGTGTACACTAATTTTACACTCTTTGTACAGTGACCTACTCAGTGATACATATTTCTACACCAGTCTTATGTGAGTGGTTTAGGGAAAAAATAACCTTTAGATTTCATAATATTTAGTTAATCTAGAAGTCCCAGAAAAGGTGTTTGTTGTCCTAGAACTGATTGAAACATAATGTTGTTTCTCATGCTTTATTTGCACGTTCATAATCAATGTACACAACAGACAAAGTTGAAACATCATTCTCTATTCTCCTTAAAATCTTTCAAAAAGGAATGGGGAGGGGGCATAGATAAAAGGTGCAATTTTCATAAATTACATGGGTTCTTCTCTATTTTTGTTTCTTCAGATGAACACGTTTCAGCAACCTATTGCATGAAATACTGATGAGATCCCTGGTGATTGTAACTGCCATCAAGTAATGTTAAGAGTTCTTGGTTTCTGCTGAACAGGATGCAAAGGCAAATTTTTAACATGAAACCCAAGATTTAGAGCAATTAAATATCCAATTAAAAAGATTTTTTTTGCAATAAAACCTGTTCTATTTCATGTATATTGGTGTGTTTTTTCTTCTAAGTCAGCAGAGTGAATTTTCATCACACATGAAAATCCATTCCTTCTTCATTTACCATTATATATACTTCAGTCACAGTAGGATTCACGTAGATTTGTAAGCGAAAGAACATGTCCTGGTCCAGTTATAAACAGGATTTTTATACATTAGAAAGGGTATAACTTGTGTTATGAAACCCTCTATCTCGTGCTAGGAATTTTATTTATGTTTGTTTAAGGAATAAATATTTTATTTTGAGTTGAAGAAAATTGCACTATTGTTAGGATGGCTAATAAAAGCTTTTCCCTCTGGCTAATATTGTTTTACTGCTCACCAAAACACCCACTGATATAGTGTTTGATAAAAACAAAGAGGGACCTATTAAAACTAGGTGTACAGAGATATCCTGACAAGTATTGACTACTTCACAAAGAAAATTACAAAAGTTTTCAAGTTTTTTCACTTTTTGCTTGGATTTTTAAAAAAAATCCTAATAGAATATTATAGATATATATATAGACTATAAAAGTGGAAAATTAAATAGTATAAAATTTCAGTACTTGCCTTAGAACAAGGCTTATGAACCAAGGTACAACAACCAGAAAATTTAAAATCTGAATTAAATTGAATTTAATTGACTGCTTATGATTACCTCCATTTTCAGATCATGCATTCAGATGCAGGGGCTGTTCTGCTCTCATCCATTTGTGTTTGGATGAAGACTTGGATCTCAATTCTCCAGGTTAAGTTTCAATTTAAAATTTTCTTGAGGCTGATGTAAAGATCCTTCTATGAAAAGAAATGCAAAGGGATATTTCCAGAGCAATTTATTTCCAGCTGCTACCAGAGGATTTGTTATTCCACAGGGTTTCACAACTACATCTTATTTCCTTATATGCTGTAAAAGACCCTAGTATTGGAAGATTTTTATAAAGCTCCACATTTTCACAGAAGTAATTTTTCCTGGGCTGTGTATGACTTTTAAAAAAAAACCAAAACAACAAGTTCTGCAGCAATGTAACATTAAAGAATTTACACAGTAGAATAAACCAAATTTGTTGCTGTCACTTTAGTAAATCAGTAAAATAATGTTATTAGATTTCTTTAGTAAATCAGTAAAATAATGTGATTAGATTTCTGTCATGGTTCGACGCTGGCACAAAGCCAGTGCCTCCATGAAAATATTCTATTCCTGGTGTCTCTTGTGAGATGTGACCAAAAACAGAACAAAGCAGGTCTAAACTTCAGAACAAAAGGGGAAAAACTTTATTACATACAATACATAAGGAAAAAACACACACAGAAGGGAATGAAAACCTTAAAAACACTTCTCCTCCCCCTACTCAAGATCTCAACACAACACAGCAAAACAAAACTTGAATTTTCATTCTTGTTACTCTCTTTTTACATAATTCATTCTCAATCCATTACCACTCTTCTGATAATCAACACTCAGTTTCTTTAAGGAGATATAAGAGTCTTTCTTGCACCATAACGTGACCTCGCCATCCATGTCCAGTGCTCTCACCACTGTCGCATGGACCAGAACTGTTTCTAGGGTTTCTTCTTTAAAGATGCTTTGGTCAGTTCCAAGAATGACAGTCTCCAATTCCGGGACACTAGTCCCCCCCAAATTTCACCCCCTGGGGCCGAGGGGCTTCAAGAACAGAGATTTTCTTCTGTATCTCTGCTCACATCACTCCTCTGTCTATTCTTGGCTCTAAGCCAACGCCTCTCCCTAGATACAGTCTCTGTGTCACGGAGCAAACTAGGTCCGTCCATGGCTATACAAGAAAAGTCCAGCTAAAGGCCACTCTAATCATCTCCTCCCACCCAAGATTCTTCTCAACATCTTCTTACAGTCTTTCACCTACACGGACTCTCATCACATTTTCTTAGCTCTCTCTCTTTTACTTCCATCCTTCTTCTCCTTCACATTCAGGAGGAACAGCATTTGTAAAGTTTCCATTATTTACGACAAGGGTTAAAACCTTGAGCGGTGTCTACTTAGAACTCCCACAGCTTGATAGCCGGCCGGGTGCTGCCCCCCCTTTCTCTTTCGGCTGTGCCGCCGCTGCTGATAGCAAATTTTAAAGTAGCACAGGCACAGTTTTTTTCCTCTCTCTCCAGGGAGGGGTGGGGGGGAAAAGGGTTGCTTGATGTCTCTTAGAGTTCTTGCTCTTCTTCCACCCTTCCAATTTTGTAAGAACTCCTCTCCCCCTCTCTGCCCAAGGCCTACCTGGCTAGGCCGCATGGCTTCCCCTCCCCCGCCCAGCCCGCAGCTGGGCAGGGGAGGTCTGGGCTCTTCCACAGACCGGAACCAAGAGAGCGTTCTCTTGGGAGTTCTCTGCTTTTAACCCCCTGTGTTCTCAGAGGCGGATCTTTATCCTCAGTGGCCACACCAGATGCCAGTATTCAAACCTGAGCACCTATTGGTTTGACCACTGAATCCGGAAAAAAAACTCACTTCCGGTCAAACCACCACAATTTCTTATCTCATTTCAAATTTATAGTAACACTATTTAACATTTATCCAGGATATTTACAAATTAGATACATTCCAAATCACTTTAAAAGTTTAAATAGTGTCCCTTGTAGAAAGTAAGAAAGTTTGTATGTTTGCTTGTTTTTTTCATGATATTTACAAATTAAGAGAACAAATAAAGAGGCCTCATGCCTGAAAAAAAGACTTCTTGCTGCACCTTTATGTAGATGTTTCACAGACTTAGAATATTCGATATAATTTCTCTTTATTATAACCTCAGTAGTTTTTAAAAAATCTTAAAACCTGTTGATAACTTATAAATTCTACATGAGTAGTAGGTATATATATCTCCACACAGGTAACTCAGCCTTCTGGTTTACAGATAGACTTGTGAAAATAAGGGTCTTCTTTATAATTTTTATCATATTTGCATGTTTTTCTAGGGAGTATATTCTGGTATTAATATGTAACTGATTAAACTGTCATATAACTGGTGCTGTTGTTTGAAAAACAGTCCCAAAATACTATTAAGTGCATCTCTCCTTTTCCAGACACAGGTAATAAATTTATTGAAGTCTGAAAAAGCTTTATAAATGAGGTGATCTCAGAAGAGTTTGTAGGCAAGTGTTTTCTCCTAATGCATCATGTTAGTAATTAGATATCCTTGTAATTTTTTTTTTCTGAAAGTATAAAGCTATTTTAATATCATTGCAATGATGTGGACTTTGATCCAGTTGAAAGCATCTGAGGATTTCCAGAAAACCACTTATTGCATCCCAGAATGGAGAGTTTTTTCCTGGTTGGGATCATTTAGTTATTGTCATATATCTAGAAGTGGTTACAAAACCCATCAACATAAATCTTTTACACACTTATTGAATCATTGCATTTCCAAAACCAAAAAAAAATTGAGCAATCTTTTTCAAATAATACCTTAAAAATGGTTAAAACCATTAAATTGTGATGGGGAAAAACTCCTGTTAAGCTTTTGACTATTTCTCTTTGTATTCCCCATTGTTCATCAATAACTTAAGCCAATATCCAATACCGTGACTGAGGCACCATCAGAGACATCACAGCAGCCTTGTACTTGTGACAAAATTATCATTGCCAGTACAGCTGTCACACAGCTCAAAGTCCAAAGGCTTTGCAACTACAGATGAAAACACTTCTTATGTAATATGACTTTTGGACAAAACTTGATCCATCACTTTACTCATTAGATGAACACTTTGCCCACGCACAGTGCCTAACACTAAATATTCTGAATCTACCCAAACATTTTACCATTTTTCAAGATAGAATTTAAATCAGTTTAGTTGTTAATGTTAATTTGTTTTTCCAAATGTTTTCAGGTTTTCTTTAATGACACTATATCAGAAAAGATTTTTTGCATTTGGTTATTCAATTTTGTTTATAATTAATGAAGCTTAAATATACACAATCTTGTATACACTGAAGTGCCAGTGTTTTGTACTGCTTAATCAGAGTTAGGATGTTCATTTTGGCATGAAAAAGCATCTAAACAAGAGCAGCAAGATGGGACAGAAAAGCTTTTGGTGTTAGAGCACAGGCTGCTATCATTAGGTGTCTTTGACACTAAAGCTCATTTCTGCCCCTATCTCCAGGATGGGTGATTGATCATATAAAACAGTGGGGATCACTGTGGATCAATACAGTATTCAGACTAGGAAAAAAGTCTTCTGTAATATGGATATGGGCATGATGTGTAGAATTTTACACTAGTAACTATAAATTTATTGTATTCTTCTGCTTGATAAAGTTTTAAATAGAATTATTTTATTCCCATTTCCCCATATACTATTTGGTTTATTTCCAGCTTTTGTCATTATAGAAAGCATTTATAATTCCTATTTAAATTCAGGGATGTATTTCTAATATATATGGAATTACTTTCATATTGTGTATTTCTAGATCGCTGTTCTTTATCATATGTGTATTGACAACTATAAAAATAATGAAACACAATGTTAAATTGCATTTTTGCTAGTACACTTGAAGACATCTAATAAAGCACCAGTTTAGAAAAACATCTGCCTGAGTAACAAAACAATGCAGAAAATCTGTCTTCATGTTAATAAGACTAGCATGAGAGTGGATTAAAATAAATTATCAGTTTCACTTTGGGCTTCAGCCTGAGGAGAGTGTTCCACTGGCTTGAAGGTTTGAATCTAGCCACATTTTTTATTATTTTAACAATCAGTCAAGGCTGAATGAAAAGAGTCAGGACATGCATCAAGGTCTTAATCCACCTGATCATTATACACCATAAACTAGCCAAGGCAGAAACCCTTATTTACTCAAATAAAATTAATTGCTGAAAAATTATTTGTCGATGTTACATTTTGCCTAGAGATAAAGATGCATTTCCTTGGCAAGCATGGAAAAATAGCCAGACATGTTCTTTGGCATTTGAAGCCTCTCCACCTGTTGGAAATAAAAGATATGCCAGCAACAAGAAAACGTCTCCAGTTGTACAGTTGCCGCTTACCGCACGGATCCTGGTTTCGCACATGAGGGAGCGGGACGCTGGCCGCAGGGAATGAGTGCTGTCCGTGGTGCTGAACACCCGCCCGGGACACTCCTGGCTGGGTCTGCGTGCGGGAATTGAGAAATCGAGAGCCTACCTCCGTGTCTGAAACAGCACCGACGGTGTGGCACATGACGAATTCCATGAGACAGGCATCAATAATATACGGAATTGTTGCTGCATTTTTTAAAACATGTTTGTCTTTGCCAAGGCCAAAATAAAGACCTGCAGTAAGCCATTGACTTCCTTTCACACTTAGGTAAAAGTTTTATTTACATATATATTATTTATTTGTTTGTTTGTTTGTTTATATAAAACATATTTATGCATACATATATATACACACACATATAGGTACATGCACGCATATATATATGCATACACACACATATAAACACACACTAAATTTTAATGTATTAAAATGCTTTTCTTCATTCTTCAAAAAATGCTTCAGCACATTTTGCATAGGATTATTTCCTTATTTTTATTATTATTTCATGCAAATACATTAATTAACAGATAAAGTTACTGAATTCTGTACCTAGTTTAGAGCTCCAGGTTTCATTGAAATCTCTATTTTACTAAGAAGTTATGGTTCACATGCTGCAGTCAATTAATCTTCCTACCTTCTTTAAGGCCAAAACAACACATCAAAACATTTCGCTTTTAATACCAACTATATGTTAAAAAATTAAACTATTTCAATCTCCATGCTGGAAAACACTTAAACACTTTGATTCAGAGATAATGAGATCCAAATTGTGTAGCTGAATGGAAAAATGCTAGAAGTTACTGCTTCTATTTATTACCAAATTTTACAGGCATGAACACATAACAAGGTGGTGTAGTTTCAATTCGAAAACTGGGCAGAAACACCAATTTTTTTTTTGGTTTGATTTCTGATAATTTAAAAGTTTTTAATTAAGAGCAAAGCAGGCTTGAGCTTAAAAGTAATAAGACTTTATTAACTAATATTAAAAGAAATGAAAATAACAAGAATGAGGATGGAACTTTTAAAAACACTCTTCTTCCCTCCCCACAACCCTTTTTTTTTTTTTTTAACTAACAATGTAAAGACAACAACACTCAAAAATTTCAGTCAGTTTTTTCACTTTTACAAATACTCTTTCTTTGGTTCATTTAGAGAGAAAAGTATTCTTGTTAATGCTATGGAAAGTCTTTTACAAGAAAAGAAGTCTTGTGGCTTCATCTTTCTCACAAACCGCAGGTGCCCGAGATCTGCCTTTGTGAAGTTTTTCTCATTTTTTACAGTTTTTCTTTACAACTGTGCTTTCAGTCTATATCAGTTTATCGGGGTGCATTTTTTTTAAGGATGAGTTGTTTTAGCATTCTTTCACTCATCTCTGGAACAGAAGTCTTCTCTTTTTATTTTCAGGGGCCAAGGTTTCTCATCAAACTTCTAACACTGGTGCTTTTTTTTATGATTGTGGTTAAAATGCTACTACCCCTTAAAGCATTTTATGAACTTACTGGGGAAAACTTAAAGTTTGNCGCACCCGGGCCCAGCCACACGGGCTGAGCGGGCCCGGCCGCCACCTTCGTCCCCAACCCTGACCAGGCCCGAGAGTGGGCAGAGGTGTGTGCCTCCCAGCGGCCAGAAGGAAAGAGAGATTTCCGGGTTTCTTTGAAAGGTAATAAGGACTAGAAAATGCTTTTTCATTGGTCTAATAAAATGCCAATCTCAAAACTAGCCAGCTCACTTCTCTGGGCTGGTCAAACTAGGACNGGCCGCACCCGGGCCCAGCCACACGGGCTGAGCGGGCCCGGCCGCCACCTTCGTCCCCAACCCTGACCAGGCCCGAGAGTGGGCAGAGGTGTGTGCCTCCCAGCGGCCAGAAGGAAAGAGAGATTTCCGGGTTTCTTTGAAAGGTAATAAGGACTAGAAAATGCTTTTTCATTGGTCTAATAAAATGCCAATCTCAAAACTAGCCAGCTCACTTCTCTGGGCTGGTCAAACTAGGACTCAAGGGTACTATCATACAAAAAAAGTCTTCTAATAGGGTTCCATTTTCATTTTGTACAGTTCTGTTCTGTTGCTTCATGCTCTCCAAGGTCCCTGTGTATTTGAAAAAATAGAGTTGCATTAGCAGTTGCTGTTTAATTTCAAAAAGCTATTCCTTGTCTCTATAAATATATCAGAAAAGCATTTCTAAGAAAAATCCCTGAAAATAGATATTGATTACTCTTAAGCTCATTATTAGAAATTCCAAAACTTATTTAATTTCTATAAATGTAAAGGAGTAGTAATAAAACAAAACCAAAAACACTTTGTTGAATGTTACCTGTGAAAATAGAAAATTACAGACAAATTAACATCCGACCTGTAACTGAGCCTTAGATTAATTGCTGATATCTTCCTCCTATGCACTTGCTTTGTTAAAGTTTGTGCTAGGACTTGTGCATATTAGGACAAATATGTAAAGTACTATCAATGTTATTGACTTTTAGACTATTATCAGACCTAGTCTGACACTGACTTCTAGCATTTAAATGGAGTCCACTTCATCTCATTAGTTGATTCATATTCTGCATAGGTCTTTTTAACAATCAGATGCTCACATAAGAAAATGCAATTATTTATTTATTTATTAATTAATTTTATACTTGTCATTAAATAAATCACTGTGACTACGTTTCTATACATATTTCAAGTTTTGTTTATGTCAATCACACATATGTGTATTTATACTATATATAAATGTAGGCGATTAATCACATTATTCCGTGTACTTAAAATATCACACAACGTTACCTTATATGGTCATGCACTTCCTAGAATCACTAACTGATGTTACCTTTATTTCCCTTTTGAATATGCTAAATTTCACAAACTAAACTAGTCTGCTCAAAAATTTACACATTCCCTATAAGAGTCTAAACTTCAACTGCAAAACAAGCAATACAGTGTGTTCCCACAGTGTTGTCAAAATGAATGACAATACTTCTGTTAGTTTTTTTATTATTCCTTGGACCTATTTTATGTGGCTTCAGTTCTGACATTAATGTTAACCAGTAATAAAGTGAATTCATTTTGACAGCTCCTTAAAATTCTCAGAAATGTTTCTGCAAAATGAAACCATATTGCTCTCGTAAAGTGTACCCCGTCTGACAGCTTGCTGACTTTCTGTCAAGGAACATACACTCACTTCAGGGAAGCTGAAGTTTCAAAAACCAAATAAAAAGCACAGAACTAAGTTTTGCAAAATACACACACTACCATCAGTTTGCCCAAGAACAAGATGCTGAATTATAAATGCACACACATGGAATTTGGGTGCAATTTTTAATGAATTTTCTAACATTTGAACATTCAAAGACTTTGTATAAGACATTAGAAATTTTCAGAACCCATTCTAATAAATTTCATCCACCTTGACTCGCAAAATATTTTAAATTAAATGGGTTGATCTGGATGCACAACACTCATATTGTGGACATGTTATTTTGCAGAGGGAATATGAGCTGTTCAGACAGCTAATATAATTTTCGAGAAAGACATAAGAGCCATAGCACCTTAACAGGTTTCCTTACAGTCTATTTCCCCATAAATCTGGATTGAACCTAACAATAAAGTCTGCCCAAGTGCCTACTCTCCTGTTTTCATTTCACCTACAATAAATACAGTTTAGTTGAAGCTTTTTAACACTCATACACAAACCAATTATGCTAGAGAAGCTATTCAATATTCAACACTCCCAATGAAGGTACAAACATGAAATTATGCAGTGACTCCATGACTCCATTCAGAAAGGAACAGAGCAGTTGTGTCTGGGTAACTTTTACTGAGGAATGTGACAGCTCGTTACATCTCTTTCCCCTCCTGTAATAAAAAGGTGGATTGTTCTGCATGAGAAAAATGACTGTCCTTTCAGTTGTCTGAGGCACAATGACCTAAACTGACACCTTCCATGTCAATCATAAATATATTTTCTACTGAACTCTATTTCAGTGCTGCAAGCCTAAGGCTTACTATGAAAAAATATAGAGCATTACTCCACCAACAGCATGTTTGAACATCCAATATTCTCTCAGTTCATAGTGTTCATAACTTATTAATACCTTTGCTTAACTGAAGCAGTAGCTACTGCTATGTTTCAATATTAAGAGTATTTTCAAGCTCTCTAAATACTAATGATGATACTAGCAAACAATCCATTGACATTTGAAGGTTACCCTCATAGAAAACTGGTAGCTCTTAGCAATATTGAGCACCACAAGATACTTGAACAGAAAGAGAGAACATCTCAGGCAAGTATTAAGATTCACAGTTTGCAGTAAAACAGATCATAAATCAGAGGCAGTTGATAATAGAATCCATTGCATTTTAAAACAGTAGAACACATTGCATTTTTTAAAAAAAAAGGTATTTTTTTTCTTAAAGTTGATGCTGTTTTTCTTTTCCTTAGTGGTACTACGGCTATTGAGGCCAGGTACATGTGACCAAATAAAGCAAAGAAAAGTGTGAAATATCTATAACTACTACTCTTTTAAGGATTCTTTTGAATACCACCCCTACACCACAAAAAAAAAAAAAA
>VXBS01009524.1:222416-362016 GCA_013400255.1 Sitta europaea
TTAAAAAAAAAAAAAAAAAAAAAGGCTTTTTGCAATTCTAACTGTAAATAGTATGTACAGATCTACATTCCATTTGTAGTGAAGAGAACAAAGGAAGATAAAATATTCAACTCTCTATGTGTTATTCCAAACTACAAGTACGTATTCATTAAAAAAAGGTCTGCTGCAACAATTAAATCTCCACAAAGAGAAACACAATGAGTTTTTTCCTGTTTTTATTCAGTTCACAAAGCTGTCTAGCCAGGAAGGGAAATGACTAATAAAAAAATATCAGAAATGATATTATGCTAATGCTCATAAAAATTCTATAAAAAATCCAAAACCACATGTGTTTTGAAAAGAACCACTGATTCTCAACTGTCATTTTTCCCTGCCAATAAATCTTCAGCCAATGTAGAAGTTGTTAAGGAAGTCAGAAGAATCCTACATAGGTATTTCTGGAAAAAATTTTTCCACATACTTCAAAAAATTATTTAATCTTGAATTGGTATATTAATTCCCTTCAGAGAAATAACTCGATGAGGCATTTTTAACTGTAGTTTACATTTTATTTTTTCATAAATTCTTTCCTTGAACTGAAATAAATTTTAATATTTTGGGGGTTTTTCAACTTAAAAAATAAATATTGTAAGAGATGTTGTGATTTTGTCTTGGTTGATTGAAATGAACACTGTTTTGTGTTGAAGTCATGTGATATTTCAAAATTTTCTAGGTTTTATTTAATTGCAGAATGGGAAAAGAATTGTGTCCATAGAAATTCCCAGCAGAAAAAAAACACCAAAAAACAAGCCACCAAACCTATTTTATATTCATCCTAACTAAGCAATTTCAGTGTCTCATTGGTCAGTCTTTCCTGAAGGTGGGAGGATATGGAAGGGGAGAATGGAAGATTTCAGAAGGGCAGTTTGGTGTAAAACACCGCAATGAAACCCTTCAGTCATTAGATAAAATTCAGGGCTTTCTGATTTTAAAAGGAGAAAGGATTTGTTAAAATTTTTTTGCTTCCCTCCCAGGTCGTTTCTCTGCATGTTAAGAAGATTACTAAAGCCTTCCTATATATATTAAGATACTTTGTCTTTATACCTGCCTGAAGTCAGCTCTGCTATAGGATGTAAGTCATGGAAAAATTTTCAGCCGCAGTTTTTCAACTTGGCTTAAAATATCGTAGAAGAGGTGTTTTATCTTGTCTTTCTTTAGACAAGAGACAGTGACTTTAGAAAAATATTCAATGTTTTTTGCCCTTAATGTACAGTGGTTCATCTTTGCATTGGTTCTTATTACAATTTAATATGTTACTATTTTTCTGATAAATCAATTAGCTGTTTGTTCTTAGTTGTTAACATGTTTCCCAGAGCAGACTAGAGATAATTCCTGTAACTCTTCTCTGAACAATTTCCAATCTTTTCCTTTTTAAAACAAATGACAAAAACAATAAAGCAGTCTGACCACAACTTCAAATACAGTAAACAGTAAAAAACACCCAAATTCCTGTGTGTCATGACTTAAAAACTTGCACAATTGCATCAAAACCTGAGCATTTCTAATGGAACGTGAGCTATGGTGTGATGGTTATGTATCAGCTGTGGTATTGCTGTGGCTCTTCTGCAAGTGTGGAGATTCACAAGTCTTGAAATGTCATTTTTTCCTAGGTCCACCATGTGCTTGGTACTTCTACCAAGTTCACCACATAACTAGAAAAAAGAATGCTTGAAGTAGAAAGCACCATTCCATTTTGCAAACATGGCAGCATCGGGGGAATTTCTCAACTATTTCCAATTTTCCATAAAGAGAACATCTGGTGAGGTATTGTTGATTTTCATTTTCTGAAAGGAGCTTGTAAATTTCCCCATTGCATTCTGCACTTCTGTTAACAATGTAGTGCTTTGGTAGGTATTACTGTAAGATTTGAATGTGAAATGTGTTCCTGTAATAAACTGAAATAGGCTAGGATGGAAACCAGTTACTTCTGAAAGCCAGGAGTGTCTTGCTTTTTATAGAATTATAGTGGCAGTAGTTACAGGCTGTCTCAGTGGTCTCCTTCTCTGTTTAAACACCAAAAGTTTAGAAAACCCTTGGGTCTGGGATTATCTACTCATAGGATCAGTTATAAAATAAAGATCTAGACCTGTAATAAGATTTTAGATATCCCTAAAGAAATTCTCCTTCATTTCTGGAGATATGCAATTTACTTTAATTAGCTGGAAACAATAACAAGTATTTTGCAAAAATTTCTTTGCATTACTGAAAAAAAAACCAAAAAACAGATTTGGTTCTCCTTTATTTTTTTTTCATTTTTTCCCCTGTTTGATTGCTTTAATATATCATTTTCCAGTTTCTTTAGAATGACATCACCTGCAGAGACAGCTCTGTTTTTATATTTATCCAGCTTTTATAGTTTTTCTGTGTGTTTAAATTCAAGAGAATTTCTAAATAAGCCCAGACCAAAAATAATACCATTCTGAGTGCTTCTCTTATGGTACAGCTAACTGCTCCTTAATGTCACTTTTGAAATAGAAATTCTTAAAAAACTAAATCAGTTTACATAAAAAATGTCAAGTCATCAGTTCTGTAGGAAATATAGCAAATTCTCAATACTAGAACACTTCATTTTTTGAAGCAATTCTCTCAACCTCTGTAAAGTGTTTGATCAAGTAAGACATTTATTTATGTTCAAATTGACAAATGCAGTCACCCAGATAATTAAGTGGCTGAAAAATATTGATCTGCTAGGCATAATGTGGTCAATGTCAGAAATGTTTACCAGAGTAACATTAACATTAATACATCCCATTCCCTTGTAAAATTATTGGGTTAGGTCTTAAGACCACAAGTCTTTCCAATAATCTTCAAGCATTCAATAGAATCTTAGCTCCTACTGTTTGTGAGGAGTGAAGCAACATAAAAATGTTCAATATAATTTTGAAACCTGTAAAAACATCCCTTGAGGTATACTCAGCATGATATTGTAATATCCTTCACGATCACTCTAATCAAGAATTTCAAAAGTTCATTAAAAGTAGAGCAACATAAATTAAGAGTCTGTGGCCACAATGAACACATAGAGCCATTAAAAAAGACAAATCAAAATACTGGTATGGGTTTTTTTTTCTGCACAATGTGTCAGAAAAGGTACTTGCAGTGTTAGTTTGGCACGTCACCATAGTTGCAGCACATTTTTATCATTATGAATAAATTTGAAAATTCACAATGAAAAAAAAGACTGAAAGCAATATCAGACATTCTTTGCTTTTAACAATGAATGACTCGTGCTGTGTCATTGTAAAATCAGATTACAAGTTATTTATAAAAGTATTATTTAAGACTGATAAGTTGTTTAGATCAGATAGACCAACCAGTGGATTTATTTCTGTTGCACATAATTTCTCTCTACATTTTTGCATTATCATGAAGTGTATGACATCAAGACCCATCTATAGGCTGGTACCTAAATGGTTCTATTCATGTGAAAAGAGTATTGTATTCGAATTTGTTGGACTTTATCTATAAAATCCCAAGTGATATAAAGAAGGAAAATAGTTGATTAAATATAAGAACTAAGATGTGGCAAAAACTGTATAAGGTGCTGGTTCAAAAGAAAGAGAATAAAGCTGTTCTTCATATAATTAATCTGTGGAGCTCCTTGCCCAAGAGAATGTGTTAAAAATCCAGAAATACAAAAGTAGTGCCTAGCTTAAATCATGGGAAAAGATCTGTAGTGGGCTATTAAGTATGAAAAGATACCCATTGAGTGAGAAAGTCTCAGAACTGTAATTTGTTTGAGACTAGACAGGTAGTCTGGGGAGCTATTATTGCATACTTGTGCTTATATTTTTTCCTAGACCTCCACTGTGGACCATTGTCAGAGAGTCATGAGACTGAGCTAAATAAAATTTTAGCGGGAACAAGAGCTTATTTTTGGGGTTTTGTATGTTAACTATATCACCCATAGTTGTAGATTTACTTCTATATACTTAAGACTTCAAAATAAAAGAATAAGTCTGTTGTCTAAATATAATTAATTTTTTATATTACTTGAAGTTAAGATGTCAAATACATGAATATCCTTAAAATACATGGATACCAATTTTTCATTTGCATATACATGGCTGAGGAATTATTTTTGTCCATTTGATTGTTACCCATCTGTTTCAACTTCCTTTTTTTCTTTTAAATTAATTATAATTTTTTGCCAATTTCTTTTGACACAGAAGATATCTTCACAATTTTTTTGGTGACAATGGAGCTTTAGGTTTGCTTATCTTGTTACTGCATCATGCTATAGAAGGTTCATGACCGCAAAAGACTCTAATGCATTTAAACAAGTGGAAATAAGAGCTACAACAAAGTTATCAGAATGAAAGCTTTATTACAGCTTTTGTCTGCAATGTTTCTATGGCTGAAATATCTGTCTTCTCCCTAAATGACTACTAAGACAGTGTATTTTCTATGACTTTTTTTTTTTTTCATATATAGGTTAAGAGTTCATAAAAATTTTAGTGATTCCTGTGCTGCTTCAAAGAAGTATGACCTGTAGTTTGAGGGAGGTGATTCTCATGAGACCCCACCTTGGGCACTGTGTCCAGCCCCTGGCATGGGAAGGGAATGTTGGAGTGGGTCCAGAGGAGAGCCAAGAAGATGATCAGTGGGCTGCAGTATCTCTCCTGTGAGGAAAGGCAGGGAGAATTGGGATTGTTCAGCCTGGGAAAGAGAAGGTCTGGGGAGACCTTATTGTATCTTTTCGGTACCTAAAGGTAACTTATAAAAAGGATAAGGACAAAGATTTTAGCAGGGTGTGTTGAGGCAAGTCAGGGGTTAGTTTAAACTGAAGAAGGGTCAATTCAGATTAGATTTAAAGAAGAAGTTCTTTACAATAAGAGTGGTAAAACAACAGCTTTTTGACCAGAGGGGTAATGAATGCCCTGTCCCTGAACACACTCAAGGTCAGGTTGGATGGGGCTCTGGGTAACCTGGTCTAATTGAGGATGTCCCTGGTCATTGCAGTGGGGTTGGACTTTTGGTGGTCCCTTCCAACCCAATCCAGATCTCTCCTCTCAGTTATGTGATGCCTCTTGGAAGTCTGACATACTCAACACCACACATACATCAATCCTGTCTGTCAAACTAATTTCTAATATATATACTAACAAGTACACTGAGCATACTTGCTTCCACAAAGACATAGACAAGAAGAAAAGTCTGTGAGAGAGGCTGATTTTATATCCTACTACATCTTGATATATAGAAGACTTCAGTTTAGATTTCTGTTTTGACACAGACTACTCAGAGAAGAGATCCCGAGACTGTTGTTCTCCATCCCCTCATGCAAGGTGAAGAGACAAGTGTCAGCATCACACAAAAATGTAAGATTGCCACAACCAATTCTTCCTCCTTCAGTCTTCTGTGACAAGGTTAGGCACTAAACACCCCTCAAGCCAAGATATGGCTTCAGTATTTCCCAGTGGTAATCAGCCACCCACTGACATGGATCAGGTCAGCATTTACCTGAATTCGGTTCTTTGACTTGTCTCTACTCAAGGACTGGAGTTTATATACTACATTCTGAAACAGCATCTTTAAGTTAGGTATCATGATATTTTACTGCTCTTTAGAGATCCACTCCTTGCTATCAAATACTATTTTCAGTCATGTCGAGATCATGAACTTTATTCCCTGTTAAAAATTACAACTCATGCCACAAAATTTATATTGATTTTCATTCCTGAGTGATTTTATTAGTTTTCTTGGGCCTCATTCCAGTTTTACCACAAAAAAATAGAAAAAATGCAAAAATGAAGCTTGAGGGAAGCAACACCTGTGTATCATAGAAGAGTATCAAGGAAGAATAGACATGCAGTCATTTGCAATAATCTTTTAACATTTAGTCATCTAAAATTAGGATGCCCTGAGTGCATTATATCTGAGATGAGTCATATGCAAAGCTCAGGTCTCACACTTCATTAATAAAGGCAACCTATGGTATGATATACAACCAGGACTATAAAATGAGAAGTATTAAAAACTGGACTATCTAAAATAAAGTAAAAGATCATGGGAAGATAAATCTCCTAATTTAAATGTAAGCCCAGCTTACATTTCTGGAAGGTTTCACTTTGAGTAGTCCAGCTGAATGAGGAGTTATGCAGAAGCTTTGATTAGCATCAGTCCAGAGAAGATGAAGAAAGAACCACGTCTCTGGTGGAATTTGTGAATTGTTTTTGCCCTTTCAGTGGTGCTCTAAATGCAGCCTCATGGACCCCATCACAGGTGCTATCAGCTAAATGGGAAATGTGCAGGCAGATTAACCTGTGAATGCTACATCTAAAGGCAAGAGGGTAACACTGAGGCTTCAAAGTTCTGCTTATCACAGTAATACTCATTTTTAGTTTGTTCCTCTCTGTTGGGGTTTCTTTTGGGTATGGATTTTGGGTATGGCTTTTTTCCTGGAGAAACTTATTACAGTGGCCAGATCCAGTCTGAAATCCGGTACTGAGGTTAATTGTGACTGATAAAGAATACCACAGAATATTGCAACTTATACTGAAGAGGAAAAAGCATCAAAGCATCAAAGTTGAAAATCTAACATCTACTCTTAGTCTGATGTATCAATTAAATTTTGTTACTAGACTTCACCTGATATTTTGTCTATTTAGTATCTCTGGCCCATTATTTTTCAATCATAAAAAATATAAAAAACAAACAACTCAAACTCTTATACTCTTTTTATACTCACTGTTAAATCTATGGCTCTGCATCAAATTCTCCCAGAGTCAATACAGAAATTTAGTGTTATTCTCTCAGATGCTTGCTATTTTGTAGTCCCAGATGTGAGAAAGATCATGGACAGGTTTTCCCAAGCAGGCTGTTTTATCTTTGCTAGGCTATTGCCAAGAAGAAATACATGGCTTGTTTTAAGCTGGAACTTGTAACACAACATTGCAGTGTGTTCAACATCCTTTCTATCTTCTTCCTCAGTCAATATACTTCTGATCAATTCCCGGTCTTAAAAGAGACATCTACTTCAGGAAACTTTCCAAGAATGGATTTGATCACATCTCAATTATTTGAAAATTGTTCTCTGGTTTTTCAAAGGGGACTGATTTTATTAATGTTGATCACAATTAATACAATATTACCTCTCATTGAATACATTCACAATTCTTAATCTTCCCAAGTTAAAGAAAATTTCTTATGGTACTTGCAGCATTTTGCAAAAAATGTTAGAACCTTTTAAGATAATTCCGGGGATAGAATAATGAAGAAAGATTATTTGTACCTGGGTAATTTGTAGTTCAGGTTGTTCAAGACAATGGAATTTTAAATTCATGTTTATACAGGTATGACCAAATTATACTAAAATTTTTTTCTGGTGGGCAAAAGAGAAAATGCATTTTCCCCCAATGTTTCTAGTGGCTATTTTTGTATTTCAATCAATAGAAAACCCTAAAAAAAAAATCATATTTTTCTGTGAAAAATGGAACTATTAATAAAGTCAAACCAAGACTAAATTCTTTAGAGTATTAGATAATACTGAACCTTCAATTTTTCATCAGGACAACTTTTTTTTTTCTTTTCTCATTTTTGTCAGTATTTCCAGATTAATAACAGCAACTGGCTGACCTGTTAAACTGAGCATTGCTAGCAATACCTACTATAATTTCACTGCCAAAGACTATAACTGTAAATATTTACAACAGTTTCCTCTCATGCTGCCAGATGACTGCTAGGAAACACGCTGTGTTCGTTTTTTGCTCTTGCTATTTATTTGCTGTAAAGAATGAATCATGCCTTGCCAGTCTGCATGCATATTGCATTTGGTGATAGGTTCTTCTGTACCCAGTAACATCACTCTGTTTCCTGTCAGCTCTGTAACCAGTCTGAGCTAGCACACCTAGAGACAATCTATTCAGCCAGTCAAATACACTGCACCTCATGGAGGCAGCAGTGATTCTGCATCCTCAGCATTTTCTGACGCATTCCTAGTTCAGAGCACCAAAGACCACGGTACCCCATGTCTCTCCTCATTCTCACTTCTCTTTCTGCAAACATGACAGTTGTAGGGGGCTGTTATATATCCAACAGATAATTGGTACAGTGTTCTAAGTCACCTTGATCTTGCATAGACTTGGAGATTGTCAGCACAGTCTCACTGCATGCCAGCAGAGCTCTTATTAGTTAACTGTACTCGACAGCACCTCAGAAACTGCATATTTTAAGCAGCCTGACACAATAAAGGTTATCACTTTCTTTCTCTAGATAATTACTGGTAGCATTGATAAACATGTATTCCTTCTCCATTTCATCAGAAGACTGATGGGAATATGTCTCTTTATAGTTTAAATTTTAAAGTTCCTGATGCTTTGCAGAATCACTTATTGCTGAAGTTCTTGGCAGTTAATATAGTTATAAGCCTATATATACATTTAAGTATATATTTATATGCATCTTTGCCCATTTGGCTATTATGTCCCCTCTTTCAGAATATTAATGAAGATATATTTGAGGAGAAGAGGGAGTTCCAAACACCACAATTTTAACTTTTCGTAACTTCCTGTTCTTATATTTATTTGTTTCTTTCTCTCTCTCTCTCTCTCTCTCTCTCTCTCTCTCTATCTCTATCTCTTTGAACATCAAATACTACACCTCTTTCTCATCAGAAACAGTTGCTCTGTAGTCTGGTTTTCTTAGGCCTGAAGTTTCTAAGTTCTATTCCTTCGTGATGTTTTGGTTTGGGAAGGCCTGTTCTCACAGTTTGAACATAAACATTGACATTGTTTTTGTAACAAATGTTTAATGTTTTGGATTCTTCCTATGGGACAGACTTTCTCTGATGTCTCTTGGCTTTGGCCAATGTGGGTGAAGAGTTCTATCACTCTCCCTACCAATGAGAGTGGCCTGTCCAAAAAGGTATAAAAAGGGGTCAATTGTTTGAATAAGGGTGAGTCAGATCATGTTCTAAACGAGGAAATCATGTTGTTTGTTACTCGCCACAGCGACATTGCTCCACTGCAGAAATTTGTTCTTTTAATGAATCTGAATCAGGGCTTTAAAGACAACTAGGCTTATCAAAGTCATCAACAACGTTACTTTGTGAGTTTCCCTGCTGTTTTATGTGTGCATTGTTCTCCACTATGCAAGTACTGGTTCCTGAAAATGGTGTAATTAGTGCAGTTAAAGTCAGCAAAAAACCCTTGCAGGATTGTTAAAATCTTTTGGGGATTTGGCTATGACTCTTCAGCAACTGCAAGTAAAGTAGAACTCCTTAAAGTGTCAGGAAAAATGCAAGAATTAAACTAGCATAAAATCTTGATTCCTAGCAGTATGTGGCTGTCACAGCAGAGCATCCAGCTTTGTGTGCTCATTATCCCAGACTAGTAGAGAATATTTTTGTTGCAGTAGACTCTTTCCAGGAGGTAATAGTTAGGTATCTTTGCATTTTCTGAAGTGATTTTCTAGAGAATTCCATCTACATTTTCAAAAGTGACTGGTGGTTTGAGGTACTCAAAGTGAAACAGTTTCAAGTGAAACATGGAATATCTGCCCTCTGACAACTAGACATTTAGAGCTTCCTCATGCTCTTGCATTTGAAAAATAGAGGAACACATCACTCCAAGGTTACTCATGAAAAAGCAGCAACATGAATTCTTGATATTAGAGAAGATATTTTTCTCTCATGAGAGGAACAGATGACCTTGATAGAAGTTGTCAGAATGTTGGACTACCATAGGATAGGTCATGTTACATGAGAAGAAGAGAATCCATCGTTCTGTTCCAGGGAGAGCATTCTGCTGTCACTGAGAGTTTCATAAAAACAAAAAACAATTTACAAGGTATTTGGGCCGGAGCGTGATGCATGGTTCCTGAGAAAGCTGAAGCTGAGGAAAATAGTCGTGTTTAAGAATCAAACTTCTGAAGAAGAGATGAAATGGAGATGGATGGAGGATATTTTACTTGACTCTTTGTCCTCTGCAGTCAGTTCCTGTGACTTTTAGTCATCTATCCTAGTATGTACCTGCATAGGCCCAAATTATGCTGTGAAAAAATCAAATTTATACCATGGAATCATGACCAGCCACAAATCCACTTAGAAAGATTTAGGTGGAAGATGTTATTCTGCAGAACCAGTAAGAAAGGTCTTAATAGCTCAGTCACCCAAAACAAACAGGTTCCTTTATGATTAATAGACTTTAAAGGTACCAGAACAGAATCTCTGGAGTCTGTAGAATAATAGACAAAATAGGGAAGAAGGGAAAATTTCTCCTTGAGCTTGTTTTATTGAGAGAAAAGGTGAGACAGATACACAGGTCAGGGAAAAAGAAGGTGGCATGCATATTATGGTGGTGACAAATTTAGGAAGGATGAGAAGTCTGGTTTATTTAAATTTCAGTATTTTAGTAGTATGTAGGAAACTTCAAAATCTTGACATATCTTTAATAGTATTTTTGGGAGTTAACGTTATTAACGATATTGCACACACTGTTTCTATTGTATAGAATAATTTATGACAAGAAATAAAGGCCAGACTGTGCAACTTCTAAGAAATTACTTTAATATTTATATTGTATGCAATATGTTAGTTTTATCTGCTGTGCTTACATATTAAGCACTGAGTAATAAAGTAAGAACTACTCTTGTTGCTCAGAAATGCTCTCTACAATTACAGAGGAGTTAAAAATGAAAAAAGAACACTGAGAGTAAAATTTACCTCTCAGAGATAACAAAATTCATGGGCTTGTGCATGTATCAAATGTTTTATAGCATATTAAGTATTTCTCATCTTCCACAATGAAGAAGTTTGTTCATAGAATATTTGACATTGAAGAAGGAAAAATCAAGGGCCATCAGGGGCTTCCTGGGGGGATTCTTCCATAAAATTGGCTGCATTCTAAAATCCAGAGACCTAATGCAAATCAGCCAGCAAAATGATTTAACTAAGCCTTTGTTCTGTGGTCATGTACCAAAGACTATGAAGTTTTCTTAGTAAAATAATTAACATATCTCTGAAAGTAGCTGGCCACACATTTCAATTATTTCAATGCACTGTTCTCTGACAATTTACATAAGACAGTATTGAAAAGGAAACTGAAATAAACTATTCTCCTTTGACTCATTTTGGAGGCCTCGCTTTGTACATTTGTGCGACAGGGATTCAGCTGAGATACTTGTCCATTTTGAGAGATTTTCCTCGTATTTTTTTTTTGCTATCAGAATCCCTTTGCATATGCAATGTCATTTAAGACATTTGATAGAATTATTCTGGTGGGCTTTCAATTGCTATCCACCCAGTGGATAACAAATACTGAGGGGGAAAAGAGAATTATAAAGAAAACGAGAAGCACATATGAATCCTTGGAAATTACCTAGTCACTCATATGTCTTTACAGTTGATCCTATCATTAGTAAACTTTAAATTTTTTATCAGTTCAGCCACCACAACATATCTTCATATAAACATGAAGACTACTCCAAAATTTGCCACTAGGTATAATGCAAACTCTCTTTACCAATAATGTCTTATTCTGTTCTGGCAAAGGTCTGACATTTGTTACTTTATATCCCTCTCATGAGCAGCTTTCTATAAATGATTAATTCAATTACATTATCTAAACAGACACTGGAGAGTTTCGTTTCAGCTTTATGAAGTATAATGGACTATGTCATATGTGACAATGCCTACTAGGAAGAGATTTCCAGCAGTGGTGAATGCATTCCCCTCATATTTTCAGTAAAAAGAAAAAAAAATACAAAGGAATTAAAATAACATGAAAGAAATTATCTAACTATTCAAATGGAAAGAGAAAAGAAAAAGATCTGGCTGAAGACAGATGACCTGCACTGTTATGTTTCCTGATACATTCAGAAAACTTAATGGTTGAAAAATCCAAAATAGATGTAGTTGCTCTGTGGGGTTAGAACTAGATGATCTTGATGGTCCTTTCCAAACCAAATAATTCTATGATTCTATATGCTTCTTTTAGACTGTTAAATGCAGTACCACTTAATAAAACGTAAGTATTCCCTTCTTAACACATCATTATCTTTAACTTTTTTTTTTTTTTTTTAATCCAGGCCTCTTTATGCTTAAATCAATTTTTTCCTACTCTTTAAAACATTTCTGTGACATTATTCACTTTCCTGTTCCTGTTTTTTTTATTCAAAATTAGATGGTAAATCTCTGATAGGACAAATCCAAATTGTCTACATATTAGTTTGAAAAATGCAGTGGCATCAAATGTATAATTTCAATGTCTGCAGGGGCTCTCTAAGGGCAGTAGAGCAGCTGAGAAATACATTAGGGAGTTGGGTGAATACTTGCACAGCAAGGTTAGAAGGCTATGATAAATTTGGCCTGTGAGAAATTTGCCTAATAAAGTAGTAGGAGAAACAAAGAAATTCCTGATGTAATTTACTTTTTAGCTGTTCTGCCAAAAAAAAGTCTAGAGGGGATGGTAGACAATTGAATGGCAAAGGGAAGGGTGGAAGGTCTTCTGAAAGGTTTCCATGAGAGATACTTGTATGAATAGCAGACATTTGTATGGAAGGCCTTCAAAGAAGGAAACAAAATTGACATCAAACCATATTTCTAAGGAATTTTAATTTTGAACTCTAATTATCTGCTAAAATGCCTTGCTAGACCTCATCTTGCTTTCTTCATCTGAAGAAAATGTTGATTAATGAGAAACCTTTCAAAATTGCCTTTTTGTCAGTGTAATGTGCTCACTTGAGATTCTCATGCACTGTCCTCTGTTCTGGACAGCTAATATTCCACCCTGTAGTTAGGTCACTCACACCTAAAATTATTTATTGAAAGCCTTACAGACCTCAGAGTGTTGCATAAAGGATTATGAGCAATGATTTGTAAAAAAAACTAAACTGAGGATTTCAAAACCTTCCTTTAAAGCTGATATGAATGCTTGTACGGAGACATGCTGAAACTAGTGACAGTTTAAACAGTTTAAGGAAGTTGCTTTGAAAGTGAAAATATTTCATTTTTTTCTTAGTCTGTTTGTCCAGGTTTCAGATGATACAGATTTCATTTTCTTCTTAGCTACTGGTACAGTGTTGTGCTTTGGATTTAGTATGGGAATAATGTTAATAACACACTGATGCCCTGTTTGTTGCTAAACAGTGCTTACTATAAGTTAAGGACTTTTCAGTGTCTCAAGATCTGCTAGTCAGGAGCTGCACAAAAAGCTTGAAGTGAGCACAGCCATCACAGTTGATGTAAACTAGTCAGTTACAAGTCTCCTCCCCTTGCCACCAGGGAAGGATGGCAGTACTTAGTGAGCAGCTGTGTGGTATGTAGGCTGGGGTAACAAAGGCGCTCAGAAACTTTTAAATAATAATAAATAAAACCCCCTTGGTTTCAGTGGAATGATCTAAATCAAGCCCCCAGGTATATTTTATTGTTTTCCAAGCAGAGAAAAATTGTTTGGCATTATAATTCAACAGTGCTTTTTTTTTGGTGTTTTTTTGTTTTCTTTTCTTTTCTTTTCTTTTTCTTTTTTTTTTCTTTCTTAGTAAGAAATCAAAGAATAAATTACTCATTCTGCTGTATAAGAAATTCTTATCCAAGTCACCTAGCTAGTTCATTTGGCCTGGAAGAAGTAAATAGAGATATAGGTCTTAACTCTGTTAAGAACATGTAGAAGTAATGCACCTTTAATTCTTTAATGTCCACTAATTGATACAAGATTTGGGGTTCTACAGGGAGTGTAAAATTACTGCCTCTGTCCTAGCAAAGGGAACAGGCGCTATTGAAGGGGCAAGAAATTCCTTAGGTGCCATTTTCTAATTGCAATGTTGACATTTTCCACACTTCATGCTTTCCTCAGAGCTTAAATTCATAATCATGCATGTTCTTGGGCATTGTAGTATAACAGGCTTAGACAGCCTGGTGGCTTGATCAAAATGATATCTGGATAAAGAGGGAAATATTTCAGCACAACACCATATTTATCGTGATGCACTATTGTTTTCTAAGAAAAATAGTTAGAATTTGCTTATAGAGGACTACATAATCATCACTCCACAAAATGGAAAGTGATTTTTGTAGCAAAATAAATTAAAAAGGAGATATGCTTTCTTTCTCAGGTTCTCACTCTGCCCAAAAGACAAAAATATGAGGATAGACACATAAGTATGGCTTCTGTTGTTATTTCTCCCTAGGAAATTTCAAGGCTACTTTACATTTAGGGTTTTTTTTGTATTTGATCACAACACAGCATAATAATAATATGTTATGATAAGATCAGAAGGTCATCTAGTTATTGTTCTCTTCTGAATGATAATATATAAAAACTTGCTGTTAGTTGTCTGTAGCAGGAAACTAGATGCTGAAATACTGCTAAGTGACATTAAAAAAGACTTTATTGATATCTTTCTCATTTTCTCAGTGCAGATATAAATAATACATAAATGCTTGAATAGAGAAAGAATATGCATGGTTTGTGCACATTTATCTTGGGTTCAGTGCAATTTTGTTGTGCATTGACACATCACAGCTTTCTTTAATAATCTCTTTCATCATAAAGTAGTGGCTATAGAATGAGCAAAGCCAGAGCACTCTAACTTCCTCCACTAGTAGTCTGAAAATATCCATATTTCTGAGGACCACTGAAAGAAAGCCTAAAAAGATTCATAAATGCTTAGTCTCACTGTCACTCTTTTTCTGTCTCTGGTGTAGGTAGGAGTTTGCATTTGGGTTGTGGGAATTACTTTGAAATTCTCTATTCTTTATTCCTCCATGTCAGCATTCATAAGGACAGAAAATTGGAGAGGCAAAGTATAAAGCCCTTAATCATCTTGATCAAGATAATCAAATGACAAAGGCATGAAGAATGGGCTGTAGTCTGAACCAAGACAAATTCTGATAATGCTCTTCCTTATTTCAGAAACATTTCTGTGCCATCAAGAAAGGAAAAGAATTTATTCCCAGTTATAAAAACACTAATTTCCTAAATGGAGGCCAAGGACCTGATTTGAACTTGTGATTACCATCTGACTGGAAGAATAGACCCTGAATTCTACTTGGTCTGGTAGTAAAAATAGGGCAAAATATGTAAGCAGAAAGAATAGCCTTTATTAAAATGAATTGAAATATGTTACATTTCCCCATAAACCTTGCCCAGTTAATAAATAGTGTCTTCATCCTCTGGAATGTAAAAGGTGTCTTCCTGCTGAAACTTTAACTCATGCTAATTAATAAATGCTGTAGATGGTCAGACTCTTGAACTACAGAATTATGCAAATGTCAATGGATACTTAATAGAGTATTACATCATGTTCAAGAAATATAATGCCTGGGGGGCCTAGGGCAAGTGAAGAGATTGTGCCAGTGTCCTTCTTATCTTCTGTGACCTGCAGCAAAGGCAGGGTAAGAAAGCAACATCAACTTAAAGCAATTATGCCTGATCCAAGCTGATAGCTATTCTTGCAATCCAGGGAGAACAGTTTCACACATCTGGCAAGCAAGAGGCAGAAACAAGAGTTAGAAGATGCCTAAGGGAAAGAGGAGGGTTAAAGATTCCTCTGAGGGCTAAAAATGTCTCCATGCCATTCTGGTGACATTATCTAACATATGACAAATACCCATGTGTCCAAGCCTTCTGTATCATTCACAGAATGCTCAGCAATGCCGTGCTGCAAACTCTATTTTCACGTTTCCTCACCTTTTGTCCCTTTGCACTCTGCAGCCTTGCCGTTGTGTTACTGTGAGTGTGGGTTGGACTGGGCATTTGGCTGCATACAAAAAGGAAGTCCTTTGGAATGTTTCAACTGTCATAAAAGCAGCACTGAAGTGTCCTGTCAGTCCTTTTCATGGCTGAAATATTTTGATGTTTGTTTTTAAGGAGATCAAGTTCCCATTAGGGAGGAGTTCTTTTCTTACAGAATCTTTACTAATCCTGTTTTCTACTTGTCATTCAACACTAAAGGACCATGTTTCATGGTAATTGCCTATGGCCTATCCTTGTGACAATTAAGTCCATTCTGTTAAGTGAAATTAGGAAGATGTTATCCATTGTTACTTTGAAATTTAATATTTCCTGAAAATACTAATTTATCTAGACTCCTTTTCAAAATCAAACAGAACTACAAGAAACGACATGCCATAGGAGGTTAACTAATACTTCACAGGAATAATATATATATCTGGCTTATATGCTAATCTTCTAAGGACTACAATGATTTTTGAAAATTTTTGCAATTTTAAGAAGTAGGTAGAGTTTGCATCTTTTCTGAGCTGATGGATTAGTTTCAGAGAAGTGATGTATGATGTTGAGAAAACCTTTTAGTTACTCTCCTCAAGACTTTGTTCTGATCTTGTCTTCTAGTTGTTTATGCATTGTTGCCAAATCTATACTGTCAAAGATCATGCACAAGGACAAAAAACTATGATTATTTTTTCTTAGTTTCATTGTTCCTGAGCCAAACAATAAATATTGTTTTTTTAATTTCTTTCTTATTGTCATGGTTTGATGCTGGCACAAAGCCAGTGCCCCCACGAAAATACACTATCCCTGGTGTCTGTTGTGAGATGTGACTAAAAACAGAACAAAGCAAGTTCTAACTTCGAAACAAAAGGGGAAAAAACTTTATTATTTACAATATATAAAGAAAACACACACAGAAGGGGATGAAAACCTTGGAAACACTCCTCCTCCCTCCACCCAAAATCTCAGCACAACACAGTAAGACAAGACTTAAATTCCCAATCAAATTACCATCTCTCAAATAATTCTTCTTCAGTCCATTACCACCATTCTGATAGTCAGTACTCAGTTCATCAAGGAGAGATAGGAGTCCTTCTTGCACCTCCCCTTCCATGTGCAGTGCTCTCACCACTGTCGCATGGACCAGAACTGTTTCTAGGGTTTCTTCTTTAAAGATGCTTTGGTCAGTTCCAAAAATGACAGTCTCCAATTTCGGGACACCAGTCCCCCCCAGTTTCACCCCCTGGGGCCAAGGGGCTTTGAGAACAGAGATGTCCCTCTCCATCTCTGCTCACATCACTCCTTCACTGTCCACTCTTGGCTCTAAGCCAACGCCTCTCCCTAGATACAGTCTCTGTGTCNGCTCAGAGGCAGATCCCTGTCCTCAGTGGCCACACCAGGTGCCAATATTCAAACCTGAGCACCATTGGTTTGACCACTGAATCTGGAAAAAAAACTCACTTCCGTTTCAAACCACCACACTTATCTTTGATATTTTTCTGTCTTTCTCCAGAATATTTTGCAAAGAAATTTCTATTTTAGGTCTTTTATTAGTTACAAAATCAAGTCATTAGGAAAAATATATGGCATAGGCAATAGATTATTGTATTTTAGTAAAAGAAATCTATACTAAAATTTGAATTGTGGAAACAACAGTTCTTCAAATTACTCCTCATTCTCATGTTCAAGACACCAGGTTTCCAACTGTGTCATTGCAAGGGGAGCAGTATGTGATTTGTTCTGGAAAGATGTGCTTGATGTATTTATAAATGGAACTTGTTAATGCAGTAAGTGATAAGGCATTTCCATTGACTGTCCGAGGAATCCTTCTAGTTCTGCTAGAAGAAATTCTGCTATTTCAGTATGATGATAAAATGGATGATTGTGACAGAATTTAATGTGATAGGCTGCTACCATTTCATATGTACTAATACTGAAAAAAAATTAAAAATAGGATATACCACAAAAAAAGAGCAAAAATTAAAAATTTTAATTTCTTTAAATATTGCATGCAATTCCTTCAGTGTAGCATGTTTTCATTTTTAAAAATCATAAGGGTTTTAAATAGAATTTTAACATAAGCAAACAAATATCAAAGCCCATTTGCAGTGACATTTCAAAACTCCAACATACTATCAGCGTTAAAGGTGTGCTTTGTTCTTTCTAGAGCAGTCTACGGAGCATGTTTATATTTTTAAGGAATAATTTAAAACAAGGATGTGACCAGGAAATTAATTGATTTAATAATTAATTTTAGCCACAGGTAAAAAGAAAGATGTAACAGAAAACCTACTAAACAACTTCATCAACACATTCCTGAGAAAGATTAACATACCTGAGATAAATTTTTCAGAAGTGAAGATCAGAAATAGTTGACATCTAGCCAAAGGAGTAGAAACCACTGAGTCCAGGTGGCTGGGACCTTAACCTCCAGAAGAAAGATGATCAGAGAAAAAGACAAGCTTTCAACAAATGTTATCACTAAAAGGTAAGGGCTATTTTTTCAAACTTTAACAGATCAACAATGAAGGAAGAAAGAATGATCTTCGGTCTTGGCTCCAGTACAGACCCAGTTGATGTGGTGTCCAAGGTCCTGGAGGTGCACCACCTGGGCTCTGTGAGAGTACCTTTCTATGGTTAAGTTTTCCCCACTCTGGGGCTAAGTTTTTCACTTTCTATGCTAATCAGTTTTCATGTGCAGTTCATTCTTCAAGACCATTCTGAAAATGGGCTGAAGGGCTTTGGAGGTTTTGGTGGTCTTGATTGACCCTACTGAACTGACCTCAGTCAGTCAGTTCCTACCTGATTCTTGACCTCATTCCTGCAACTGCACTGCAGTATGTTGTGCTTATCTCCAGAGACACATTTCTTTTGTCCAGAAAACTGCTGGCCTACCTCCAAACAGCCCCCGTCTTCAGTTATATCCTATTTTTTCTTGCCTGTTTGCACAGCATGTTCTCACCAAAAGCTCATGATTCTTACCAAGAGCCCTGAATTGGTCCCATGGCTACCTGGTTATTGCTGCTGTTTGACAAGTACTCGTTAGCCCCTTACCTTCTGGGCTTCCACAACAGTTACTTGTTTAAATAGTCCCTTGTCCCTTTTCATTTGTGTGAAAGTATTTCAGCATATTAAAGACAGAAAATACTTGACAAATTGTAAAGACAACCTGATACAACTGGAACTCCATCAAGATGTGTGATTTTGTTTACTAAAGATGTGAGAACAAGAGTTTGGATGGAACCAAGTCCTATCATAATCTTGCTGTCCCTGAAAACAAGCCTTCTGATTTGTTTCTGTAAAGTGGAGTCAGTTCTCATTAATTGTAAGATAAACAAAGACTGTATTTACATTCCTTCATGAAAGATATCACTTGAGGGACTTCTTATTTGAACAGTGGGATTGGAGAGGTGGACACTGCATTACCTTATCCCTGGTCAGTGTCTTGGAAATTATAAATAGCTGAGGTTTCAATAAACTTGGTTGTCTTTTCTTCTTCTGTGCCTGAACACCTATTGCGTGTGTGTTACTATGTGTCTCTCTGTGCACCACAGTGATGTAATCTTACTCAATTTATTAGTAGACCTCCCAGATGTTGATGATTTGCTTTTATTATCCTAAAATTAAATAAAGGTAGAAGCTTTTTGGCCTTTTAATTCTAATGTGAAGTATTTTTATATCGAGAGAGTTATTGCAAAAGAGAAATAAAATGCTTTTGGCTTTTTTTTGCTTCCCAGTCCTCCTCAGGGCTTTAACTAATGCTGTGATCTAATGCAGTAGTGGGCTTATGTTCCTACAGGAATTTTTCTGAAAGTTCAGGCTATTATGACTCCTAACTCATATGACCCTGAGTTTTAGGAACAGAAAAAACAGTTACAACTGGATCGTCTGACTTCTCATACTCATTCACATATGAAATTAGATACAACTAGTCATAATATTTTGTCCAGATTTTTGATCATATTGCAGAAAAACCTGGCTATGTCACACTTGTACTTCCACAGTAGCATTAGACATTTTTATTCATTTCACAGACTTTACTGATATACGGAGGATTGTCTGCATCCTCCAAGATCTCCCCGTAGTTAACTTACATTACCCAAAGTTTATCAAGTGAAAAAGGACCAAGGCACAATTACTGACACATACTGACATTCTATATTAAATATAGGAACAATTTGCTTCTAGTTATTTTAGAAACATTAAAATCCTCTTAGATACATACCATCACACCAAAGCCATAATCATTGCAGTTTGTGGCTCTAGTGTTCAGAATGAGACCCCTTGGGTGAAAAACATACTTTGGTGGACAAAAGGAGTCAAAAAAAGGTTGTGGGATACAGCAAAAGTTGAAAAAAGCTGCTGCCTTCAGTTCCCTCTGATTTCATTTGTAAAAAGAACACTCTTTCATCCTGCCAGAAAAATAACATCTGAAATCTTCAGGTTCTGCTTAACCTAATCTTAATCTTATTAGAATTTCTTTAATAACAGGAAGGAAATTGAATTTGTGCAGAAGTACGAAACATCCTTATGAAAACCTCTAGGCACCCTGAAAATTTGTTTAAACAAATTATATAATTAAATGTGCAAAATACATTTTCAACCTCAGATTGTTAAAATAGGTTTAAAACCTCAACTCTGAAAAATAACCATACAATTTTTATATTCTCATTAAGCTCTATCACTACTTTAATTATTAATAAAATTTTAAAATGCAGCTTGTCCTAGATGTTCACAGAGCATCAGGCCCTTCATTTTTTCTTACCTGGCAGCCTCCTAATGCAGAGTAACCCAGATACTGCAGTGAGAAGTGCCTTTCTTTGCAACTTGACATTCAGTACTCCATAGTCATGGAGTTATGCCAGCTAAGAATGCTGGAGGTTGTGACGCACCTGGAGGGATGCATCTGCATGCTTTGATTATAAATATCCTTGGGGTTTCTTTTTTTCTACAAACTTCATCAAATTAGAAAGCAAAGCATCATAAGCTATATCACAGACTGAACAATTCTGCTTGTGTCAGTAACCAAAGCCATTGAAATCTCAAAGCCACTGAAGTTAAAGTCATGGTAATGAGACAACTAGGTAATGTTTCAACACACAATGAACACAACTGTATGTCAGAGGGTGCCACAAAAGCTCCATTTCCAGTGGTTGGTTCAGAAAGACCAGGAAGAGAAAAAAAAAAAAAAAACCAACAAACCCAACCACAGTACAAAGAGCACATTGTTTTAAATGTTCCCCCAAGGTTTAACTGAAGAGATTCTGAAGAGAAAGTTTTCCATTTGCTGTTTTTGATAATTCTTGTTACTGTTGTTTTGTTTTGATTTTAACTAACAGATGCAGGATCTGCAATGTGTGTGCATCTGCAGATGCAAATTTTGTGCCTCATGTATATTTCATAAACAGCCAGCACTGAAATGAAGAAAAACTGCTTATACATAATCACTCTTGGGTCATATATTTGTTTAATTTTAGTACACGTCTCCCATGCAGGAAAGAAAGGACACTCAAGGAGAGCAAACAAGGATTTAAGAATATAAGTAAGGTGTAAGAATATAAGCAATAAATTGAACAGCCAGCAGTGATTCGAACATACAAAAATTGTTGTGCCAGCTTATATTGTCTCCCCTTTGAAATACAGCATTTCATCATAGATCTGGTTTCCAGTATTCTCATTCCTATGGCCTCATTTCAACTGAGTCCTGAAACACATGAGTAACTTTTGTTGTCATTGGAAGTTAATAAAACAATGAAGAAACATGTGGTTACTAGTCAAGATATTTTTAAAATATCTAAGTCATCATGCCTGAAGATATTTAAAAGACATGTAGATGTATCATTTAGAGACACAGTTTAGAGGTGGGCTTGGCAGTGCTGGCTTAATGCTTGGACTCAATAATTTAAAATGTCTTTCCCAACCTAAATGCTTCTGTATATTTATGATAAAAAAATGCACTTGAGAAAAACTGTTACAAGTGTGAGGATCTTTTAATGATCACATGTCATCATACTCTGGCAGCCCCAGCTTTTTTTTATGTAAGTTTTCTCTTGTGAGTCTTCAAGTGAATATATATATGTAAGTACCTCACAGTTTAACAAAGAATGTTCATAGATAACTGGATTATTACATAAAATCTATATAAAAATATAAGAAATTTATTAGAAACTATATTTAGAGCTGTTCAAAACCTGAAAATTTTACTCCTTCATTTTTCTACTGTATAGCATTTCTAACATCACATTAGGTAAACAAATTGCCTTTGACATAGATGTTCTATCAGAGTTAAAAAATGAAGTATTGGGGGGAAAGTACGCCACTTAAAATCATAAAAGTAGAGGAAATAATAATTTATTTCTTTTTTAAATAAACTATGGATGGTTAAGTGTATTTCACTATGGTTTCCATATCCAGGAACTTTCCTCTGGTAGACAACTAAAGTATCTCCTAGCTGCATTCTCCTCTTTGCTGTGTTTGTTCAAAAGGCAAACTCTAAATCTGATGTCAAATTACTGTCCTGGATCTAACTGGAGAACAGTATGAAGACACAAGGAATACAAATTCTGGAAAAAACTATTGTCTCTAATTAATAAAAACGTTCTGTTTTCAAAACCTTTCTCTTTGGGATGTACTGTATCCCTTGCTCTTCTACAGCCATGGAAAAGGTGCACTTCTTGCCATTTTTGTGAGTAATTCCTGCTCTCAGCCCAGTCCCAATGTCTCACCTAGTTTCACCTTGTTTTGCTGCTCTGTTCCAGAGAGACCCCATAGCTCCTGCTGCCTATGTCCATATTCTTGCTGCCTACTGTGAAGTCTTAGTCATTGAGCCAGATCCGTGAACTCCAGATAACCCTACACCAGAGACAGAGGTTGAACTACAAAATAGGCAATGTGGAAATTCAGGAAGTTTGAGCTTAAATTCCATGTCTGAGCTTTGAGATGACTTGACAGCACAGATAATACCCATAATGTCAATTCACATTAAACTAATCAAAAGAAAAAATAAAGATAAGGCATGCTGATATGAACAAGACAGAAGATAATTTCTCTCACCCCCTGAGGAGGCAAGTCCAGAAAGAATAGGACAGTTGCTACATTTCCAGATGCACTAAGGGCCACACAAGACAAACACAAGAAAGTGTTTTGTCTGATAGTATTTGATTTGTCTGCTTCACTTCTCAGCCCAGGAAATGTAAAGCTAGACAAAACCAGGAACATTGCATATCCATCAGGATAAGTCAACTCTACTCGTTATGATACCACATGCACTTTTCT
Source organism: Sitta europaea (assembly GCA_013400255.1). NCBI lineage: Eukaryota > Metazoa > Chordata > Aves > Passeriformes > Sittidae > Sitta > Sitta europaea. Next base: position 245,402 of record VXBS01009524.1, read on the forward strand.
AACCACCAGCACTGTTAATGAACTTAGAAATATTTAGGATTCCAAGAAAGCTTTCTTTTTTTCTTCACTTTTGCTTAATAGATAAATAATATGAGTTTAAGGCTGTAATTGGCATTTTATTCGTTGTTTATTAACTGGGGAGGTGTGAAGAAGAGACTGACCTACAGAAGAGGAAAAACATGAACTTCATCACACAATTACCCTGGCATGGAGAGTTCAACAGCTCTAAACTGACTCCTGGCTTCAGGATTCCCTAATTGTTGCTATCCCAGAGAAGCATAAGCCCTGCATTTGACTTTATGCCCTTGCCACAGGCACATGGGCATGTTGTAACAGCAAAAAGGTTAATGGCTGTAATTTGAAAGGGAGTAGGTTTATATTAGACACTAGGAAGAAATTCTTTACTGTGGGGGTGGTGAGGCACTGGAACAAGCTATCCAGAGGAGCTGTGGATGTCTCACACCTGGAAGTTCAACACCAAATTGGATGGGGCTTTGCACAACCTGGTCTACTGGAAGGTGTCTATGTGCATGGCAGTGGGGTTGGAACTCAATGATCTTTAAGATCCCTTCCAATCCAAACCATTCTATGATTCTATGATTCTGTGATATGGCACAGAGATGACATCTCTTTATGGGAAGAAACTATAGAGCTGCTTGGTAGCCTCAGCATAACAGTTGCAAAATAAATGAGGTCAGCCACCAAAGTCAGATTTTTATGGAAAATGTTCATCAGCAGCAGCATCAGTAATGCCTGGCTAAGCCCTGAGATGTCTCTCAAATGACACACTGAAATGAAGAGGAACCCATGATGTTTTTTGTTAATGTGGTTCGAAAGGAGCCAGGCTACTAGAGTCCAATTATAGTATTAAAAGTTGTTACTGTGACGCACAGAGGGAACACAGTAACACACACAACAGGTGTTCAGGCAGAGAAGAAATAAAGAACTCTCTAGTTTATTATTGACCTCGTATATATAAGTTTCTGGAAAGTGACCAGAGATTGGGCAGAGAAGTTACCACCTCTCCATCCCCCTTGAGAAGTCCATCAGGTGATATCTTTTCACAAAGGAATGCAAACACGATCTTTGTTTATCTTACAATTCATGGGAAAGTACATTACAATTATGAAAAAAAAAATCAGAAGGCTTTGAATCTCAGGGCGGCAAAAAGTTATTTATTAAAAAGCGTCTTAAAAAGCATCAGTCTAATAAAACAATTTTGAAGGTGCAGTTTGTTTAGCTGAAAGGTTCTCTCTGGGTGAGACCCTAGAGAGACTCTGGGGCCTCTGGGTCTTCTCGGTGCCATGGGCCTCAGGCAGCCATCAGGAATAATTTGAGGGTGAGGCTCTAGAAAACTATGGAAGTTTTCCAGAGCTCTGAGATGCTCCCCAGGGGTCCGGTGGTTTTGGACCTGGAGATCTGAGCAGCTGGCAGGGGTCTGGTGGCAGGCTGGAACCACTCGACCATCTTCCTTCTTTCTTCTTTCTTTTTTCTTCTTTTCTTCTTTCTTCTTTCTTCTTCTGTAGTTCTTGCAGGCAAACTGAAGCAGCAGCATAGCAACCAGATAGATAAGGAATGCTGTCTCTCCTCTGCTGGCCTCTAAGGCTAAATTGACCAATTAGCTAGAAACATGAATCTAAGTTTTCTGAACCTATTAAAATTACTAAAAAATATTACACACTTCAACTTGATTTTACGTAAGTTGTTTTTCTCATGTATGTGCAAAACTTATCATGTTTTTGACTTTGGTATTATCTGAATATTTTAACTTATTCTTTGGCCTTGCTGCTATCTGTTTTTATAGACTACTCTAACCAAAAATGTAAAACAATATTGTACTGTGTTTTGATTATGTCTATGAAATACTAAACTTTATCTGGGTTTCTGGGGCACTGGCCCTCTACAGCTACTCAGGCAGCTTACATGCTGCTTTTCATCAGAAAAACACTTAGAAAGCCTAAGGATTTATTTCTATCTCACTCTGATTCAACATATTCTCTTCTCCTTCTAAGCTTCAAAAGGGAATTTAACTTCTTGGTTTCCAATAGTTTTCCTTCAAAAAACTGAGACCTTAAAATAGTTTAAGATACTGAGCTCTAGGTTCTAACAAATGGCTCTCATATTGCCCAAAGTTCTTTCTAATAAAACCTAAAAATTGAAACGTTTTATTTAGATGTATGCACAGAATGTATGACAGATGACAAGACAGGTGAAAAATTTTATTATATTTTAGTAAAGATAGGAAACCCTGTGAATTGCCTTAGAGGATATCCCTATCTCAATGTTACTTAATTTTAGCAAGGCACTTATAACTACATCCTGACATAAATAAGGACAATTATTTATGTGATTTCACTTTCCATTGTTAGAGACTTAATAATTTAAAATAAATCACTAAGGGTACTTTTTCCTGTATTCTTTTATAATCACTGTTTTGAAAAAAAATGTTTTCAGTCGAAGATGAGTCTCAGATTTACAAACATAAGATTTGACAATACCTGCTAATCTCATCCACATATCATATAGTCTCTCAAATACACTTTCTTCAGCATATATTACTATGACTTCAGGCTTCAAATATTGAGTTACAATTTCAGTTTCCAATCAGTGTGGTGTTGCCAATTATTTGTTGTGAAAGTTTCTTTGTTTTGTGAAAACACATTCTATGTTCTTCAAGTGGAAGAGAGCACTATTTATATTATTCCATTTTAAAGTTTTTTATAATTTTATATCATACAAGGGAAAAAACCCACCACAAGTCTGTTCAATATTTATTGCAATATTTTAAATATAATTAATTTAAATATTTTAAATGCTAATAAAGTGCTACTCAGTCTCTCATATCTACATTTTTTACAATAAAATCATTATGGTCTTACTGTATTTCTTCAGCTACATTTTTACCTTTTAAAAGAACACTTTTCCCAAAATTTCACTTGAAACAAAATTGAAATAAGTAAACAATTACATATGCCAAGTCTCCACTTCCCTGAACAGCACTTTCAAGCATTGAAAGGAATTCCATAGATAATTCTTTCTTCTATTCCCTTTTTAATCTCCTTTTTCCAACATCAAACATATTCATTTAGTCATTAAAAACACCACGGACAGGATTCAATTCACCTGACTTTAGACATCTGTATTGAAGGTCTCCATATGAAGTACTTAGTTCAATTTTATTAAGCAAATAGAGAGCAGCATATTTAAAAATCATAGAATTGTTTGGATTGGAAATGACCTTTAAAGATCACATAGTTCAGCCCTCATTGTAATGCACAGAAACATCTCCCACTAGATCTAGATGAGATTGCTCAAGGCCATACAACTTGCCTTGAACAATTCAAAAGATGGGGAAGTTGCTGTTGCCCAGCCTCTCTGAGAAACCTGTCCCATTATCTCATACTCCTCACTCTCAAAATATTTCTTCCATGTATCCAATCTAAACCTACCCTCTTTCTGTTTAAAATCATTGCTCCTTGTTTTGTCATTACAGGTCCTGGCAAAAAGTCTCTCTTCTTCTTTCTTATAAGCCCTCTTAAAATACTAAAAGACAACAAGACCTCTGTTCTCTGTGCTGAACAACTCTCTCAGCATTTCTGCACAGAAGTGGTATTCCAGATCTCTGACCATTTTCATGGCCCTCCCATGGACCCACTCTGACCATTCCATGCCTTTCTCGTGCTACCAGCCCCAGAGCTGAATGCAGATCTCCAGGGGGAGTCTCACAAGACTGCAGTAGAAGGGAAAAATCACCTCCTTTTGCAAACTGGCCATGCCGCTTTGCATGAAACCCAGGGTGTGGATGTTCTTCTGGGTTGCAAGTGCACATTGTTCACTCAAGTCCAGTTTTTAATTTACCTGTATCCTAAGCCCTTCTCTTCCGGACTACTCTCTATCCACTTATCCTGCAGTCTATACTGATATCGGAGATTGTCTCAATTCAAGTGCAGGAATTCTTTTGTTGAACTTCAAAAAGTTATTGCACTAAAGCCTGTTCAGGCCCTCTGGATGGTATCCCTTCTGACAAGTGTATCAACTGCACCACTCAATTTGGAGTTACCCACAACCTTGCTGCAGGTGCACTCAGTCCCACCATCTGTGCCATCAACAAAGATGTACAGCATTGCTCGCAGTATGGACCTCTGAGGGATACCCCTTATTGCTGTTGCCACTTGGACATTGAGTTATTTACCATAACTCTTTGGATGTAGTCATCCAGTCAATTTCTTATCCATCAACTCCATATCCATCAACTCCAATTTACAAGTAATAATGTTGTATGGGACCACATCAAAGGGCCTTAGAGAAATCAAAGTAGATGACATCGTTGCCCTGCCCTTATCCACCAACACAGTCACTCCATTGCTAGATTAGTCAGGCATGACTTGCCCTTGGTCAACACGTGATTGCTGTCTAATCACCTCTGTCTTCCACATGCCTTGAGAGAGCTTCCAGGAGTAGCGGGTCTGTGATCATAGCAAGCACAGAGGTGAGACTGATTGCTTGGTAGTTTGCATTTTCACCCTTTTTAAAATGGGTGTGGTGTTTCCATTTTTCCAGTTGTCAGGGTCTTCACCTGAATAATCCATCTGATTTACCTTACATGACTGCTACAGGGCAGAAATAATATCCCCTACAATCTCACAAAGAATATATAGGGACTTTGGGGAAACAGTTCAGATATAAATATTATAACATAAATACCTAAGTTCCCTGGGGATTTTTTCCCCCAGTCCTCACCACTATCTTTTGTGATCAAAAAGTATTATTTTTTCATTATTTCTTCCCTCCTTTTGGCATTCACATATTGGAAATTGGTCAAACCACCCAGTTACCATTCCACAGATGAAAAAAGAATATCTTAACTTCTATTGACTCCATTGGACAGAACTGACCAGGCTAGAAAAATTTGTAATTCTTTTGAAGAAAGATTCATTCAATGGCTAAATTTAGAAATAAAACAGTATAAGAGTAGATGCTGACATTTTCATTTTGACATCTATAATTTCTATGCCCTGCATGAATAAAAAAGAACCACACAAAGAAACACAACATCTTTTATGAATTTTTTATTCATCCATCTATGATTTATATTACATTTATTACAAAATAGTGTTGTAGACGTTTTTCTGGAATTTTGCCAGGCTGACTGTAAGACAAAGGAGTTAGGGATCAGGAAGTTGAAAAAGCACTGAGATACTTTCAGAAATATATATGTGTCTTCAACCCAGATGGCTGGAGCTCTCCACATGACCTTGATCGAGTTACCAGATATGGAAGCACAAACATATAAGACCCTGTAATCCATGGCCAAAGGGTTTATTTCTCGGTGATCAAACCCCCAATTTTGTATAGCACAGCAGGGTGGCTTTCTGTCAGAGAAAATTGCTGCTGATTGTGTGACAAAGTACACAGATTAAAGCCAAGCAAGATAAGAAAAACAAAAACACACACAGAAGTAAAATTGTTGAGATAATAATAGTCACCAATTAAAAAATAAAGGAAGAAACAAAAAATATCAACCAAAAAATCCCCACAAAACCAGAAAAACTACTGAAAAGTTTTCTTTAGCAATAAAGTTCTAAGAAAAAAAAAAAAACCACAGAGAATCAGTTGATGGGTGTTTAGCAAGACTGAGGATCAGCCCTCTGCAAAGAGTGGAGGCAGCACTTTTACAGCTGACTAATGATTGCCTGGCCAGCAAAGACTCATCTGGTGGCTCATCAGGGCCAGTGAGCAAATTAGTTCTAAGTATAGTACCATGAATTTCTATCAGCTGTGTGTATGAGACAATAAATAATTACTTTCAACACTTGAGCTGTATATTCCTCTTGCAGGATCTCTGTGAATAGTAAAAGATGTCTGAACATAAGTGACCCAATTAAGGAGGTTGCAGTTCCTCATTTTACACTGGGGAACAGCTTCTGCATTGAAATATACCCCCTCCCTCTGAGGTTTGCATCTCCTTAACACGCTTTGATACAGTCTGTGAATGAACTCAGTGTATGGTAATTATTGCTCTGACCAAGACCACATCGAGTCTATTTGCTCCAGGAAGAAATAGAACAGATAATATTGGAACTCCAGAATCCAGATAAAAACAAAGCCTACAACAAATTTCTATGCTTGTGCCAGCACTATTTTTTTTTCCTGGTAGATTCTACAAAGTTGACATTAATTTCTGAGGTAATTGCTGTGCTTTCTGAAAGTTCAATTATGTCTTACAATCCCAATGACAATTTACCAAAGTAACCAGTGCTACTATAATTAGCTCTTTATATGATGAAAATGTTTATTTTTTTATGGCTTCTTCCAATTTCTTTCATTTTCTCTTAAATCTTTTCAATGTTTCAGCAATTTCTACTGTGTCACTAATGAGTTCAGATCCATATTTTTCCCCACAGGAAGATTCTAAGTGTGAAACAGATCTCGCAGGTAACAGACATTTTAATATCCTTTCTTTTGAAAAGTCTCTACACAATAAGAGCTAAGAGGTTTGGTTTTCCATGTATATAACATTTTCCTAATTTTATTCACTGTATGATCTACTAGTTACATGACAGCTTGCTGATATCGTGGTAAAGCACATGTATTAAATCTAACTGGCTTTGTACTACTAAACCAATGGCTTTGCCAGTAGTTCAAAAACATTTTATTATATGGACATAAGTATTTATTTATTTCTATGTATGTGTTTATGCATACATTCCATCATATACATGTAATTAAAAGCTTTAGTTTGAGCTTTAAGAAAAGTGCTGAACCTCTGACATCTAAAACATTTTGCCAGTAGCCTTAATCAATGTTGTGTGTTTTATCATCTACTAAATAGCCACAGGCACTGATCAATACAATAGCAGAGCCACTTGTCATTAATCTCAATTGCTTCTAGGTCAGCATCCTGTTGCTTTCAAATTAGAATTTTTAATATATATTTAAGGTATCCTTTTCTTATTCTTTAGCATTGTACTTTTGCCATTTATCCCCTGACTCAGGAACTAAGGTTTTTTTCTGGTGACTTCTATTTGAACCCAAAAATAAAATTCAAGAGTGTCAAGGTTATGGTTCCTTTCTTTCATCAAATCTGTTTTCAATGTTGCAGTACTACATTCTTGAAATAATAACAGTAAAATGCAGAGGGTGTGGTATCCATTTGAATTAGCTTTTCTAATAGTTATTATCATTCCATATATTAGAGAGCTGTGGGGATTTTTAACATTAAAATCTGTAAAATCATAAATTGAAATCATAAAAGCCATGTTTTGAAAAATACTGGTTCAGACATTTATTCTAACTTTCAAGTGTTTTCTAGAAATAAGTAATTGCCCTGAACCTAAAGTTACAACAGTATCTAAATAGCCATGAGAATTTCTAGACTTTGTGAATGGCATTCATTTAACATAAGCTACTTTAAAGCAAGACATCAAAACTAAGAAGTTCTTGGCCTGTTTAGAGTCAGTAAGCAGAGATCTGCCTACAGAGGAGTAACTACCTTACTGAGTTGAAAAGACAGGATAAACTACCATATAATGCCAGTGAGACAGAATATCAGATTTCTAATCCAACTTCACAAGACCTGCTCAGAAGACAGTAGTCTTTCTGTTTTGCAGTTTTTGGTACTAGCAACAAATGTTTGTATTCATCTCACATAACTTTAGTCATTAAGAAAAATTAATTAATGTGATCACAGTATGGATTTCTAGGTGGAATCAATCATCCTTTTACAATGCCTCTCTTATTTCCTTTCCAGTGATTACAGAATGAGATAACCAGATTAATTTATAAACTTAACATTTGGATGGCTAGACTTAAGGTGACTTCAAAAACTGACAAATTGTAAGAGCTCTTCACAGAGAAATATTTTGCATGGCTTAAAGCAAATAAGTAAGAGATCTTTCACATGTTAATAATACACAGAAGCTACTTTCTTGACTGTCCAAATAATTAGCGTGAAATCTCATTACCAGAGATGATAAAAAACCAAACTTGTTTGAAACAGAATCACAGAATGGTAGAATCATAAGCAAGTTTGGGTGGGAGGAGACCCATAAAGGTAATCTAGTTCAAACTCCCCTGCAATGAGCAGAAGCATTTTTAACTAAATTAGATTGCACAGAGTCCAGCCAGACCTCAAATATTTCCAGGGATGGGGTATCCACCATCTCTGTAGGAAAGCTGTTTCAGTTTTCACGACCTTCACTGTAAAAATATGTCTTCTTTACATCATGGGACATCATAAGGTATTTAAATTCCTGAACTGCCTCTAGAAATTGAGGCCTATCCTCTATCATAAAGTATGTACATTGTTTATGTCAGACTGTTTTTCCCAGAGTGTCATTACATACCCTAAATTTTTAGAAAGTAGCTAAGTGACATCAACATAATCACAGAATAATAGAATGGCTTGGGTTGGAAGGGACCTTAGAGATCCTGGGCAGGGACACCTCTCACTAGACCAGGGTGCTCAAAGAACCATCCAGCCTGGCCTTGAACATTTCCAAAGTTTAAAAATTTGCTTGGGATAATTGTAGCCAAATATCATCCATAAAAAATGTATTAAAAGCCACCTTATTTTTAAAGGTTAATTAAAAGTATAATTGACTCTAATAAACAAATATTTACAATTTTCTCGTAAAAAGAGCAATGATTTACCAGAACAGGAGAGCTACTTGGGTATTTCTGCTGATAAAACAAATCCTAGTGTAGGAATAGATACAAGCAATTAATCTGTCATGATTTTACTAGCTTGAAAGTGATTAATTTTGAGTAATTGTGCTCATCTAGTAGGCTTTTACTTAATTATCCTAGGAAGCAAAACAAAGAACAGTTTACACAGATGTGTGTAGCTGTGTTGGGCTCCACTTGAATTGACTATGACAGAAAGCTGAAGTATCAACATTTCCCATTCAGGGCTGAGAGAGACAGCTCTTTCTGCCAGATCAGCATCAGAGAGTATAATCCTGTGGGACAAGAACTCTCATTTCCCAATAAATTTGAACAATGCCTACTGTACTGATGCCCCACAATTCTTTTGTTGTTTTGTTTTCAACCACACTGTAATTAAAAAAAAATATTCAACATATTTCTGAGGCTTAAAATGTTTCTAGAAAATTGAGCCCCTGAAGCTGACAGTATTTCTTCTATTTATCTCAAGTAAATAGGCAAGAGATGTTTCTGTTTGTACAGAAACTACCACTGAGAATTGTTCACAACAATATGTGTAAGCTTTCTCTTAATATCTTATGTGTAATATAGTACTTGTGTGTAGCAGCAGCAAAGGGGCCTCGGTGGTTGTAGAGGCCCAGAGGAAGAAAAATAAAGACGTACTAGAGATGTTGTAGAGCACAAAACATCAGAATCTGTCTAGTGACCCAAAACAACCTGTACAGAATATGCATTTGTCATCCTCCTCACCTCAGGACCACTTCCAGCATTGTTTCATACCAGACACAGTGCCTTAGTCTGTTCTGTGAGTGAAAGCTGGGATTTTTTAATGGAGTGCTGGAAAGCTAAATAGAGAATATATGTATATAGAGTATTCTATACACAGGTTCCTCAGCTAGCTCCAGAACTACATTTATTGGAGTCTTCTAAACACAGAGCTCTGTCAAAACTAATGAACTGATACTAAAAAGAGGAGGCAATTAGCTTGGGAGCAAATTTCACTGACACAGTCTTATCTATTCAGACACTGAAACTTCCAAACCATGTTATTATTATCATTATAATAGATCTATATACACAAGCTAAGGTGTCTTTTATGGGATGGTATTGACTAAAACACTCAGGGACTGCTCAGCTGCTGTTCTGGGTTTTCAGGGTTGCCAGTCATTAAACAAATGTGGGGTGAAGAAAGAAGAGAGTGATGTTTAGTGGTATGATACTAAGAAGCTGGACAAAGGAGAGCCAGGATCACTCCAGGTCCTGTACCATTTTCTGAAACAAGAAGTGCCACGTGCCTGTGTAGGTACAGGAAAGATATGAGTGCTCATGATAGTGGTCTGTGATAGAGTTAGAAGGTAAAGAAGGACATTGTGGAAAAGGCAGAGCCACAAAGTCCACCTAAACAAGTCTGGAAATCTGTTTTAGACCAGAATTGTCCTCTGCTTTGGCTATCAGAACTTCCAAGGTGTTGCTTGTTTGAGTATGCATCATTGTATGCAAGTTACTCATAAATTAAATATTGTATTTGCAGTATGGAACACTATCTCTCTTGTGCCTCTGTCCATGTGATAACACACCCTCTCAATTTTCACAGTGTATAAAAATATAGAAGACACAGGGGAGGTTTCATTATTGTCTATAAAAAAGTCCCTTAGATGCTGAGGAGTCAAGAAGACAGAGAGAGCCTCTTCTCAGTGGTACCCAGTAGCAGGCCAAGTGGCAACAGACGCAAACAGAATTATGGGAAATTCCACTTTAAAATAAGGAGGTTTTCACTGTGATGGTGGTCAAACACTACAAGAAGCTTCTCAGTTCAATAGTAGGCTATCCATCCTTGGAAATACTCAAACTTTAGTTGGCCAACCTGCTCTAGCTGACCCTGCTCTGAACAGAGGTTGGACAATGACGCGGCTGACCGGAGCCCAGGCTAGCTCAAGACACACCAGCACTGTGCCAAGTGTGGGGAACAGCTGAGGTGTGGGGGTTTTGCCTTCAGCTGAACCTTCAGAGCCAATGCTCCCAGGCACTGATCACCTCACCACATCCAGGGTTTGTAGAGAAGCGAGAGAGGCTCTCCAAGTCTGAGGTTCCAACCAAACAGTTTATTGGGGTTGAAGGGAAACAGGCGAGAAGAGCCCTGTGCAGCTCTGTGCACAGGATTTTATACAGACACAAAACAGGGGTGGGTACAACACATTGTCCAATGGGGAAAACTCTGGGGTGGAGTTGAAGGATTGAGTCATGGGTCTTGGGACGAATCAGGGTAGATGGGAGGAGGGAAGGGGTCACGGGCACCAATGGGTTTGGGTGACACCCTGGAACACCCAGGGGGAGGGACGCTAAAGGGATTGGTTCTGGGGAGGATTGGCATGGAAGGAGCTGGAACAAGGGGTTGGGTAACAGTGATTGATAGGGAAAGGACTGGAACAGAGGGCGGGGAAAAGCCATAAAGGGAAAGTGGTGGGAGGACACAACTTTGGGAACAAATCAATTTGGGAATAAACACGGGGTGGGGGGGGGAAACAGGGGAAAAAGCCATTAACAACAACTGAATTAAACCAAAACAAACATGAGCCGCAACAGGACAAGGTGACCCAGACGTGTCATGCTACATCAGTTGTTCTGTGAGTCCAGAGTGTGTCAAATATTTGCACCCTGCACTGAGAACAACAGGTACTACTGATTTTCATTCCTAGACCAGACTTGCCTCACCTAATTGAGGACATAACTAGATTATGAATCAGGGCATTCCTGAATAGTTTATCACCCTTCATCTTAGATTAAATTTGCTGCAAATTTATATTTGTCTTTTGAATTAGGCTATAGGGTTAAGTAAGAAAAAAAAAACTGCATTAAATATTTCTTAATAAAAACAGTATTTAATTGCAATCATTTAAGGCTAGTACAGAGAAATATAATAATTAGCTAACAGCTGATTTGGGATCCTAGGAATATAATGTCAACAGGGAATACCAGCAATTGATCTATATGTTTGATTTTGAGTTCCAACTGAAATACAAAATGTAATAAGATAGAAGGACATAATATAGGATAAAACAACGTATGTAATTACATCCTGAGATCCACTTATCAGCATATGCTGTTGCACTAAAGTGCATGGTTGTCATTCACTCCTACCTTATTTTAAAGAGAACAATCTGGCCTCAAAGAAAACACCAAAGAACTGGTTTCTTACCACATGCCTGGGGAAACACAATCAAATAAGGAACATATATGATTTTACATGATAAATATAGATTTTATAAAAATACTAAAGGTTAAAATAGTAGCATGTTTGAGGTAACATGTAAGGATTTCTAGACAAGTGCTCTACCAATTGCAGAGACACTTTCTTAGAAACTGGATCCATGAAAATATTGTTGCCGTAAAATTCTTCATTTTACTTTACTTGCTGCACTTACACCTATCCTATATCCAAGGCATAAATTTACTTTTCTTACAGATATTTCTTCTCTTTCATAGCTGCATTGAGCTAACACAGCAGAAGGTCTGGTCTTGATCTAGAGTGTCTTCCTAATTTTGTAAATCAACAGTGTGAGCCTGCAACAATGGCCTGTTTTCTGGGCTCACAGCCCAAAAAGCCAACTGCATACTGGGCTGCAGCAAAGGAAATGTGTCCAGCAGGTCAAGGGATTTTCTGCCCCTACTCCATTCTCATGACTTCATCTAGAGTACTGCATCCAGCTCTGGAGCCTTCAGTACAGGAAAGACATGGACATGTTGGTGCAGATCTAAAGGAGAACCACAAAAAAGATCAGAGGGGTGAAACACCTGTCCTATGAGGAAAGGCTGAGAGAGCTGGGCTTGTTCAACCTGGAGGAGAGGGCTCTGTGGAGACATAGCAGGACTTCAATACCTAAAGGGGGCTTTAGGGGACTATTTAGTAGGGTCTGGAGCAACAAATCAAGAGATGATGGTTTTAAAGTAAAAGAGGGTAGATTCAAACTAAATATAAAGAACACATTTTGTACAATGAGGGTGCTGAAATACTGACACAGGTTGACCAGAGAGGTGGTAGATTCTCCATCTCTGGAAACATTCAAGGTCAGGATACCTGGGGTTTTGGACCTGATCTAGTTGAAGATGTCCCTGATCATTGCCAGGGTGTTGGACTAAGTGATTGTTGTGCTTTGACCAGCTCATAGAAGTGAGCTGGCTGGTTTTGAGATTTGCATTTTATTGGACCAATGGGAAAGCATTTTCTAGTTCTTATTACCTTTGAATGAAGCCCGGGAAGGTCTCTTTCCTTCCGGCTGTGGGGGAGAAAGCATCTCTCCCTTCCCTTGGCCTTGGGCTGAGTTGGAGAGGGGGGAGGCCATGCATGCCAGGTAGGGCTCAGTTGATTTTGGGAACACCTGTGGGCACAGAGTCTGCTCTGCTGCTGGCCCAGGCTGAACCCTGTTTTTGGTGAAAGAGGAGGGGAGAAGTGATGATGCAGGCCATAACACCTGATGAGACTGAGGGGTGGAAAAGGAATTTGGGATTCTGTCCAACTTTCCCTCCTGGCTGCAAACGACCAGTGAGCAGCTGCCTTTTGGGCCTGGACCCCTCCAGCATGGCTTTGTAATGTGACACCATGGATTGCTGTGCCCGGACACTGTCTCTTGTTAACTCTTTCAGTACATCAGTGCACAGATGGGACCTGGAAAGCCTCCATCCTCTCTCCAATGAGAGAAAATTAAAATGCAGATGTGTAAAGACCACATGAAGTATCAAAGTCAGTCAAGAAGGAGTGAAAGTCCAGGTGGAAGTTGTGCAGGAAGTTGCTTTTGAGCTGTAAAAAACTCTTGTAAGCTATGGTGGTTGGTTATAACATATTGAAATGTTTCCTTTAAACCATAAAGAAGTATAGGGGAGATAGAAGAGTTCAAATTGTAGACCCAAGCAAAGCAGTGAAATGTTGAGGGGACTGTTGATTTCATGAGAAGTTGAACAGAGAGATGAAGTGATAAAGACTCTTTGCCCTTGAAGAAGAAGTGAATCTCTGTTCCTTGGAGGTGAAGGTGGTCCCAAAGATAAATAAAGAGAACCTTTGTTTTAAACATGTTTATCTTTAAAATAAGACCCCATACATCGATGTGGCCCAGAGATACAACTGTGAACATGGGAGGAGTTTCATGAATGCAAAGGATCTGGGTGGTTGCTGTTCATGAAGAATGGATCTACGAGAGAACTGTTTGCTTGTGGGGAAATTTGCCATAGCGAATGAGAGATGCTTCCCTCCCTAAATGAACTGAAAAAAGACTGTTCTAGAGGTGGGAAACTGACTGAGATTTCTGAGTGTTGTTTTCTTTACATTGTTGGTTGGGAGCAAAGAACAGTTGGGGAGGGAGGAAGAGTGTTTTGAAGGTTTCATTCTCATTCATGTTGTTTTCCTTTCTTTGAGTGTTAGTTAATAAAGTCTTATTACTTTTAAGCTTAAGCCTGCTTTGCTCTTGATTGGAAACTTTGAAATTGGCAAACTCAAACCAAAAGAGAAATTAGTATTTCTGCCCGATTTCAAATTGAAATACAACAGTGATCTTTAAAGGTCTCTTCCAACCCAAACTGTTCTATGAGTCTGTGAACAGTGACAGCAGTGGCCTTGGTCTGAGAAACCTCTCTGCTTTTCACACTGCTGTTCAGCTCAGGAAATCTCTTAATTATCCATTCAATGTGAAAATACTCTGAGATATTTGATAGTGGAAACCCCTATTCCTTCCTACCAAGGACTAGTGAACTTGCAGGAGGCTAAGAGGATGTTCATAAACTTTAGGCAAGGAAAAATTAGCTGCAAAACTCATGAAAAAAAGGTTTTGTTTTTTGAAACCGAAGCCAGCGCGTTAAGTACTCTGGAGATAACTTGGTAGCTGCTTTATAGACCGGAAGTTAAAATGGTAACTATTACAACTGAAAGAGATCAGAAACAATGTTGCTTACATGCTATTTGTGCATCTGCTTTCTAAACTTCCACTGATGATCTAGAAATGAGATGGAGTGCACTCTCAGAAAATTTGATTGTAGATTTTAAGGAGTGGTTGTCATGCTGGGTGACAGACATCAGTTGGAGTTAGCAGTTCTCACTTTTTCCAAGATATGTGACAGATATTGGATATGACCAAAGTTTGGATAGAAGTCTAAAGGGCATTTTAAGACTACTCTCTTTAGCAGTGGTGAGGCTGAACCTGGAATGCAGGGAGGTACAATTAAGGTAGCAGTCACAAAATCCAACTTGGGAGCTTTTATACAGACATTAACAAACTTGTTTGGAGTTTGAGGTTGGCTAGACAAAACCACTGCTAAACTTCTAAAGTGAGTAACAGTCCTGGTTAAAATAGGAAGCAGAAATATGTGACCTACATAAGTCCCTTCCAACTCATTCTCTGATGACTCTGTAAAATACTGTTTCAGAATATACCATTTTCTTCTCCTTGATTTGCTTGGCTGAAAAACTGAGCAGAGAAGACTATATGTCTTCTTTATGGAAGATAACATATTGCACACTCCTGATGTAGTAAACTAGGTAAAAAAAAGAAGGAGCTGTGCATTCAGAATGTCAGAAATTTTATTTACTTTTTCTTTTAACTTTAGTTCTCCAGTAGAAAAGAGAACAATTACTAAGCATAATGAAACTAATAAAAGAAAGACCAGAAGTGATCAGATATACTGCAAGATGTTTCTTGGGGTTTTTTTTGTAAAAAATAGACCTATTCAGCCAATCTTTGTTATTATTTTTAAAAACTCTGGCTTTAATGATCATATAGGTAACACAAATTAATTCTTCTGTCTTAGTTTCAATTTTAAAAAAATTAGAAAATATTTTAAAGAAACCCAAAGGTTAAAAGGTTAAATAGATTAATACTTCCTAGACAAAAAAAGTTAATTTTTTGTCTTTGCAGGCAAAAAATAAAAGGAGTTTTCAGGTAAATTTGCAGATGACATGGATATATTTTAATATTTTAAGTGACTTCTATTTGACACATCTATCGAGACTTAAAATAGATGTTAATTTTATGACACTTAACCCAAAGAAAATACCATGTATAATCTCACAGATTGTGAAATATGTTAATGTATACATTAATTCAAAATTATTATTATTAACTAGTCCTGCACTTCTTATGCGAGAGAGAACAAGTCTAAGAGTAGAAGAAAGTCTTCTCTTGCTTCAGTTGTGGTCATATGAAGGAATTAAAAAATGTCTGATAGTTCTGATACAGCAAAATCTCCAGCATGATTGGTTCCCTCAGAAATTTATATTCTTGAACCCAGAAACCCTCAGGAAAAAAACAATGCTAAAGTGTGTTGCCATTGCCACAATCCATAACTCCAGCTCTATTCAATTGCAGAGTTCAGGAGTATGAATATCTCCACTCCTCTGGCATACAGCTTTTCTGAGCTATAAGATACTGCTGTACCTATTCTTTATGCCTCTTGCTTAGATTTTTCATCTGTGCTGATGAAATTCCATGGTAGGTGTAACTTTCCTCCCCTTAAATGACTGCAAAACAAGTATCAAAGTTAGGATCATATCAGAAATAAATTTTGTAGTTAAAATGAATGAGTGTGGTTTTTCTTAAAATATTTTTCAGTTAGAAAACACTGACTTGTCAGAACTAAAATTCTTGGCAAAACCAAATTAGCTTGAAGAATTTTTTATGAACAATAGTGTCTCTCAGGTTTGCAGTAGAACATTGTAAAGAAAAAATGAAGAGTCATCCTAGCACAGTCCAAAGGCTGAGACTTCAAACTGAACAAAGCTATGACCTAATGTTGCATCTCTTAACTATCCCAACCAGTACACTATGAGGTCAGGGTGCTTCTGTCTCTCCTCTGGCAAAATGAATTTTTAATTATTTGTTCAAAATTTAGATAGGACCTACATTAGAAAAAGAGAAACCATTCCATGCCAAACTTCCTGACTAGTACATTCAGGAACATTGTGAACCCTTTTTTCAAACTAACAAAGAGAGCTATTTACCTTTTCTTACTTCACTCTCCCTTATCCATATCACAAAGGAGTATTTCAGCCCCTATTTTTCCTTCTTCTTTTTTTTTCTTTTATCTAGGGGCATTCTCATGCTTTCTTTTCCATAAATTTTCAGAAGCTGTGTATCTCTGAAGTTGGCAGGGAGATGAGGAATCATGTCCAATTTCTTCATTGTTGGCATTACTTCTTCTTCCTCTTTAGCTCATCATTGGTGGGTTCACAGTTCATTGTTTCTAAAATGTTCATAGCAACCAGGCATAACTCAGTTTCTTCAAGATAACAAATATCTGCTTTTGCATAAACTGTGTGTCCTAAAGGTCCTATTAGATAGTACCTGACAGGAAGTTCCTTCAAAAGCATAACGAGCACTCAGATTGTTTAAGTTCCTGCTAAATGGAGTTTGACACAAAAATTTTGAATTTTGATTCCAGCATCCTGAAGTTTTCATCATGTCTCACAGAGCACCTGGAATCTGAATATAACCCTTTTACAGAAGCAAAGAAAATACAGAGCTTTGAGAACTACTTCTAAACTCTGCAAAGTAAATTCCAGTGTGAGTGACCAAACTGAGTGACCCATTCTGTAATACACTGTTGGTATCTAGGGGTGCACAGATGTACTTAACTATAAAAGAATTTGACAACACTCTCACCAGGACTAATTTTACTTTAGAAATAAAGTTAGAAGCTGAATTACTTTAGACAATGTCATAATTTAATCCCATCTGGCAACTAAGTACGCCCCAGCCTCTCACCCACTTCCCTCACAGTGGGATGGGGGAGAGAAGAAGAGAAAAAATGAGAAAAGTCATGAGTTGAGGTAAGGACAATTTAATAAGTAAAGTATAGGCTGTGCATGCATGTCCAGAAAAACAAGGAATTTGTTCACTGCCTCCCATGGACAGGCAGGTGTTCAGCCATCCCTAGGAAAGCAGGGCTTCATCACGTGTCGCCGTAACTAGGGAAGACACATTCCATCACTCCAAACAGTTCCCCTTTCTTTTTCCCACAGCTTTATATTCTAAATATGATGGCACATGATGTGGGATATCCCTGTGGAGAGTTGGGGTCAGCTGTCCCAGCCTCACTGAGGATGGCTGGGTATGCACAAGGAGTTAGGAGGAGACTTGGCCGGGACATCTGACCCCAAATTTCCAAAGGGATATCCTCACACTGGTGGGGTGGTATGAGGAGCAAAAAGGGCTGTAAGTGCTGCTCAGCAATAACTAAAATTGTCTCAGTATAATCAACATTTTCCAGCACAAATTCAAAACTTAGCTCCATAAAAGCTACTGTGAAGAAAATTAACTCTATCTCAGCCAAAACTGGCACAGATGGAGGGCCTGGGTTCACCATTATCATTGTTGACAAGAAGCAAAATAATGCCATTAAGTGCAGTACTACACATAAAGTGAAAAAAAAGAGCAAGCATTAATAACAATATGAACAGAAATAAAACAAAATTATTATTCCCTTCTGTCTTCATTTATCAGTCTGCATTTGGAGCACTCTATCCAGTTTGGAGCCACTGCAATACAAAACAGATTGACAACAGATTGCCCTGTGTGGAGTGCCACCAGGTTGTTCAGTGTGCTGCAACACAGGATGTAAGGGAAGCCACTAAGGTAGCTGGGTTTTAGTTGTAAGAAATTGTCAAAAATTTTACTGATGTTTTCAACTACATATTATATACTTATGGAGAACAACTCAATCTCCATTTGGAGAAGTATCATAAAATAAATTCCTACTAAATATTAAGAAATAAAAGTCACCATGAGGGCAGCCAAATACTATAGCATATTGCCCAATAAGATGTCAGAACCTTAATTGTTGGAGATGTTGGCAAGGCAGCAACCTGACAACCTGACAAACACTGAAGTTCCCTTGTTTTCAGTGAAGGGTTGGACCAGCTGATACAAGGAGTCCCTTTCAACCAAATGATTCTTTGCTTCTGTCACTTATCCTTTTACTGAGGAATGTGTCCTTCTGATATGTCTCAGTACCCTTGGGACTACAGCTTGACTCCTGCCCTTGAGTCTTTATTTGTGTACCCAGGAAGACCTTCATCCACAGATTTCACAATCATTTGGCTCAGTTAACAAAAAGCAATATTTGCTCTCTTTGAGAAATGTATCCCTTATTTCAGTGTGACCCAGTGTAATGACTGCACAGGAAACAATAATCCACAAACAATTAGATTGGTCATTTATCTCTTTCTAATGTATGTTGTTAATCAATAAAAATTACCAACTATGCCATTACTTATAATAAATGTGCCCAGTTTAATTACAAAAAAACTGATAGTGAACAGGATTCATTTAAAGCTGACAAATTAAGATAGGCAACCACTGTATATGCTTATTCCCATACATTTTATCACAATGAAGAGTTGTCAAAGGAGATAAGTAGACACTGTGTAACTGAAAATATTGAATGATTCAGCAATCCTTGACCATAAAATCTTTTTACAGACTATAACATTTTTTAAATTCTGCAGAGACATAATATTTGAAAAAAATTAAGCAGACAAAGGGCCCTGAAATTGAAATCATTACTGCAATTTCCCAACAGTAGGGCAGTATTAAGTATTTCTGTTAAAAGTAAAATACTCTTCTTGGGCCTGTCTGTAAGGCAGCAATTTTCAAGATCAGCAACTGTCACTTGTGAACCACAAGACATTTCATGTGTGGTCACCAAATAAAAGTTAGTAGCTAATACTCAGTTTTTCTGAATTTAACTTATACTACTCTGGCCATCATGAATGTTCTGCTATGATATCTTAAAAAAGACCCAAAAAAAAAGCTTGTCATAGAAATCATAGGTTTCCATACCTCAGTATACATTCCATACTAAAGATGTCCCAGACAATATTTTTATCCATTTGATTAAAATGGAATAAGAATTCTCTTGCTTCTTTAAAACATTCAATTTAAAAGAATATGTTTTGAATATTTGCTGTGAATAATTTCCCATGCCATGAATTAGAGAAGAATAAATAAAACAAAGCCAAATTTCTAGGAAATAGTCACATTTGTGGGAAAGTGCAAAAACCATATATGGATTCTGCATATAGACCTTACTTAGGTGAGCATGTATGGAGAGGGTGTTTCTCTCGAGGTGGATCTCCCCTAGAGACTGGTGAGAAACAAAACGTTTATGGCACAGATTGAAACTCCATAATACAGTGCTTTAAAAATATTACCCATTCTGCAGTCTTTACATGTTCATCTAACAAAGAGATTGACCTTATAAAATACACCTTTGATTACCCAGGACAATGATTTGCTTACAAGTAGTTTTTAGCCAATTAATTTTTAATAGGAAAGTCAGCTAGGAACAGTACATTTAATTTTAGCTCAAAATACTTGGATTCTTCTGAAACAAAGCCTTACCTCACTTTGTGTCCTGATTTCCTCTTTGCAAACAAAATAATGATGTGATTGCAGGACTCAGCATGGCACCTGATAGATTGGAGGTTAAAAGTATGAGTCATGAAAGCAGAGACTTTGTGTGACTGATGTCAGTGATTACTCTTGCCAGATTAATTGGCCAGACTTGTGAATTTCTCAGATTCCTCAGCTCACATCCAGGACTGACTTTTGCAATGCAGGAGCCTTGACCCTGGGAAGCATTCAGTTTTTATTTGAACTGGAGCTGAAGAAAGACTTCATTATGCATTCTGATTATAAGTGGCTGCAAAAGGCTTTTCCTTGATCTAACCAAATACTGTGGTGATCAGCATGCCATCTTTTGATATGGAAAGGAAGGTATCTTTGTACAGAAGGTCAATTAGAATTGAATACTTTGACATTATTCCAAGCAAGCTCAGCTAAGAAATTTACCATTTGGGAAAGTTCATAATTTCAGAAAACAGCTAACAGCAACTGTGGTGATAATTTTCTTAGGAACAGAAATGCAGAAACAATACATAATGTATTGTTCTAACAAGAAAAAAAGTAATTAATAGGCAGAAAAAATTAACATAGGTCACTGCTTTTTGTCTTAGGACATAATTGACTCACAGAGCATCTTTGCAAAAGTCAGGTATGGATAACAGGTTTGACTTTTATGTAGAAAGGTTCCAAATGACAAATGTTTTGCTCACAGAAATAATATTATAATAATATAATAAAATAAGGCTGAAATAAAGTTTGGAAATTTACTCCAAAAGAAACAAGTATTCAGTTGTCTAAAATATTTATAAAGGCACTAACGGTAAATAAAGTACATTTGCTTACTCCCCCTGCCTCAGACCATCCATTAGTGTGGATTTGAGTGAGCTACCCCATAAAATCCTCAGCATACCAAATAATCCATATGAATATACAGGACTGACAGGTAAATAAACATCATCCGACCTTAAATGTATTTCTTATTCTACATCCTATGGGTTCGTGCCATTTGCATTGATTTTTTCCAGAAAAAGTAATAACCACAGCATAATATCACTCTCCAGTGTACTACCTTTTTTCATTTACAAGTCTGATATATTTTTCCTAGTGATTTAAATCTTTAGACAAGCAAAATTAGTTCATTTTGACAGATGCTTAGTAGCACATAATTTTGGATGCACAGGGGTGGTAATAAGGGATCTTTTTGTCCATAAAAATCTTCAAACAAGTTCAGTCAGTGGAATTTAAACTCATGCTTTAGTACTGGGCAAAACAGAAGTGCTTTAGAATTTCTGAGAAAGGTAAACTGCTAAAAAATGCAGAACTGAGTAGCCCATTCTGTATCTACTTCCTATCTTCTAAACCTAGCCAACATGTCCTCTGGAATGGTCACAATTGATATGATTAAAAAAGTATCTCACCCTATGACAACCACTTTTTTTTTAATCTTTAAAGTAAGTGTGTTTTTTTAAAGTTTGGGAAAATGTAAAAAATTTACAGTATTTTAAATTAATCTTAAAATGGACAGAATTGGCCTATTTAACTTAATGGCCCATTAAAATAGTTTAAATATTTATGTCCCTATAGGGACTGAAATAGTTTTACATTATATCCAACATTAATATACTGCTGGTCTTGGGTCTGCATACAACCATTTGTACTGCAACAAACTCAGCTAGCTAGTTACTTAAATATCTTTTCCTGCAAATTCCTCTTTTTCAATGAACAGGCAATTTTATATGTAATGCAGATATATAGAGAATCTGAAGTTTCTTCCTCTACTAAATCCTCTAAAGCAACTGAGCTTTAGACAAAATGGGTGTAAGTAAATATTATGTGATCTCCAGCAGCCAGATGCTGTATTTAAATATGTCTCCAAGTCCAGAAATCATAGAAAAAGGATATTGATTTTATGCCATTTTTGCAGGCATACCCTTATAGCAGACAGGCAAAGATCAGAAGCAGGTCTGAATTCTCCACTCTTTCAGGTGTTTAGACTTTCACAGCAAATAGAACTATTAATCACTTACAACTCCAACCACTTATTGATAGATATTCTGAAAAAAAAATTGCGTCTTTAATTCCTAGTCTTGTTAGATGCTCCAATTACTTCAGTTTATAGAGTTTGTCTTGTTTGCATAAAAAGGCACAAAACAAAATTATATGCAATTATTGAATCAAAAAATGGATTGACACCAAAGGATATGAATTTGTATTTTATGGCAGGCATCACCTCAAAGATACTTATCTGTCCTTCCGTTTAACCACTTTGCAGCTAAAATAAGTAACAGAGACTTAGCTGCAGGATCTTGATTTGTTTTGGGTGTTTTTTTTAAAGAACATCTGATTCAACACTATCTTGGTAATGCGGAAAATGCCCTGAAGAGCTCAAATCCCAGTAGAAGTGCCCTGGAAGCTTTCCCACCCATGTGCCTGCATTGCTGCTGCTAAGCAACATGAACGAAAAACACAACACAAGTCAATTCTCATTTAAAGAACTGATGTTAATTTCATTCTTGCTTCAGAAGGAGAGAGGAAATTAATACAAAGTGAACAAAAAACCACAAATTTTTTTTCATACTACTTTTCAGATAAGAAAGTAGGTTTTTTATTAACAACTTTTCTTAGCAAAAGGGAATAAAGATTTGCTGCTATAATCAGCCACATGGATCAGCAGTTCACATGATGATTAATACAATGAGTCTAAATCAGTGATCAGACTGAAATATTGCTCTATCTATCTGTTCTCTGCAGAAAAGCAAGTGTGAACTTTCACCAAAGGGTTTAATCACTTTCAAGAAAATCAAAGCTGATGTAGAAGTTTTAATGCAAAGAAAAAGAAAAAAAATGCCCAATATAAAATCTAAATAGACTGTAAATACCACATTGCTGTTAGGGTGTTTTCTCCCATACCTCATTTATAATATACAACACAATACTTTTTGCTCTGTGAATTTTTGAAAGCAATTGTCACAAATTCAGTATTTGGAGTTCTATATTCTGCTTGAGTTCCGTCATAAAACAAATCACTTGTAAAAGAAATGCATAAGCTATCCGATAGCACTGGCTAGGCACAAAAAGACCATGAGAGCTGTTTTGAAGTTAGGCTGCAGAAAAAATACGTAACAAAATGCTGCGTTCCTTGGAGATAAATGCCAGTTTCACCTCATGGTAAGTACCCCTGCAGAGCAGACAGCAAAATAACAAACACCTGTCAATTCTTTGGGTATCAAAAACTAATGGATACCCTGTGGTTTATGACAAACTCAGACAGATTGGACTCTGTCTGGCAGGTCCTACACAAATAGTGTGAAAAAAACTCTTCTGAGATAGATGATTCCAAAATATTTTGGTATGGAATTGATTTTAGACAAGATAATTGTCAATGTGGTCAGTGGGCTCAGACAACAACTTGCATTTCAGATTATTCTTCTGGAGAAGAATATGTAAACAATTATATTAAAGTAGCCCAATCTTTAACAAAAAAAAAAAGCCCAAAAGAAATCTATTTCCAAAACTGGAGGCAAAACCAGTGGTATGCATCAGCAGACCCCTTTGTAACTGATGGAAACCAGTCAAATTTGTTTCTTGCTGTGATTTCATTGTCAGGAATATGATGTTTAGCCATCATATTCCATTTGGGATTAGAAGAAATACCCTTGAAGCAACTTGTAAACAGCACTTAATGAAGAGACTTAATCTGGACGGTACCTTACTGGTCTACTGACTATTACAGCCTACTTGGGTGAGATCCAAAAGACCTGAAGTAGGAAAAAAGCCTAAACAGTACTGAAAAGTGTTGGGGGTAGGGAAGAGGAGATCACTGGTTTTTGTGTAGGATGAAAAAATTCAAGAAAAGTAAAACACCAAGTGAAAATGTACATGGCACCTTGCTATTAGCCTGAGTTATTATCAGACATGGAGAAAAAAAAGCTCTCACAATTTGGACAAGAGAGGAAGAGGCAAAGACAAAGCTTAAATTCCCTTTACTAATCTCTCAATTACGGCTCTATTTTATGTAATTTATTAGACTGGCTCATATATATTTAAATTTTACTGTTATTTAGTGAAACTAGTGGTGAATTCATGTGTTCTTGGATACTGAAGATGGGTTTTAGTTCTGTGGTGCAAAGGCACAATCTTACAGGTATGATTCAGTACGGCTTTCACATGACACCAATGAACACTTGATTTTCTATAATGTGATATATCTACATTTTCCTACTGTAAGACATCACTAGGTCAATTTGAAGTGTATGCTATAATGCATGCAAGCTCTAAAACAAGCATTTTATTGATTTTTAAAGGTCTGTTGTGGTCTTCCTGGTCGGAGCTATTGCTTTTTTTCAGTATAGGCAATTTGTTATCTTATTTAAATATATAGCTTCAATTACCACAATAATCTGAAAATATCCTAAAATTACAGTGTCACTGACTTTATAAACTCCTCTGTGTGAGAAAGAAATATATTCACAACACTTAACAAATGGAAGATTGAGATTTAAGTCAGTGGAGATGAAATGAGTTGAATTCCTGTTAAAAGCAGAGAAATACCGCTAGAAGACAATCTGTGACAAGGTTCACAAAGGATTTTATATATAGTGACATTCAACATCCACAATGAGTGTTAATTACTTGATTAGAGAGGCACCTGAATAATCAAAGTTTCCAATAGCATTTTCTCTCAGGGTTTGTTTGATATTTGTGAAGTTCAGGCCACAAAAAACCCTACCTGGCAAGATTTTTGATTGTCTCCAAAGATGCAGATTTCTGGAAATCATTTGAATATCATTGGGGTCCTTCAGTAATATCCTTTTGTCAAGTCACAGTGTGGGTGCTGTATGCAGTTATCAAGCTAACTGTTTTGGTCTGACAAATTCAAATGAATAAAAGACAGAATGTCATGGCATCTGAGGTGATTTGAGAGGCTCTAAAATTTTCTTATCATAAAATTATTTTCTTTTCAATCAGTTGTGATAACAAAGGAAAATATGTTATTATCAAAGTATTTTTTCAAACCTCAGTAGAGAAAAATCTATTTTTATAGACTTATTTGCAATTACTCCACCAGTTCTTTTCAAAATATTAATTTTATATCCATGAGTTAAACAAACCAATTGAAAATGTAAGACTTTTTTTTTATCATCACTACTGAGAAAGAAACATAAAATGATGTGCCTTGGGGACTTTCCCTACCTGATTTCATTGAGAAACTAAAGTACAGGTGACTTTTCAATGTTCTGAAAGGCAGCAAGCATGAGTAATATAAGGTGTCTCAATCCTACCTCAGGCCACAGTTTAAAAGAGCCTGATGGTCTGACCCATGTAGACTTCTTCCTAAGATACCTGCCGAACATGCCAAGTGTAGATGAAGTAATTAGGAAAGGAAAAGAAGATGAATGAACTGAAGAAGGCTGGTGCTGACTCAATGTAAGACTCTGCTATGCCTAGGGGAAATGTCTTTTAGTACTTTGAGAACTACTGGGCTTCTGAAAGACAGAGAAGGTTCATCCAAACTCCTCATCAGGATGGAAATCTCAGTCACAAGTTTACCACCTCATACATTCACTTCCAACTCTCTGTCAAAGAGGCTGCTCAGAAGTCACACTAAAGGACCCAAAAATCACTGGATGATGAATTCATTCTCCCCTTGGATGTGCAACCTTTTGAGTGGTAAAGAATTAGGGAACGATTTGCCAAGATCTTTGAAGAATAAGAAAGATGCTGAAGAGGATTAGATGTATGTCTTTGTTTCATTAGATCTGATTCATTTCAGATGATAGGTTTCGTGGGTCAAATGCCTCACCAGGGTTTCTGACCAGAAAAGAAGTCATAGCTGGTTACCAAAAAATCCTTCAGTATTACTGTTGTGTAGACAAATAAATCTTTGTTTTCACCAGACACCTACTTTGTTTCCTGCTTTTACTAGTTTTTCCTCTTTGAACACAACTCCCACAATTGCATACACTAAGAAATACTTTTGTAAGATTTACAAACAGTCTGACACCATTAATATTAACCCTTATGGACAGACTCTATCATGAAAAAAAGCGAATGAGGATAGTAAACACTACAGAATTGTCTAAAAAATGTCAGTTTCCTTAGGAGCTGCAATATCAACAGAAGTGCATAATCTAAATGCATAATCTAATGCATCAACTATTTGCATAATTATTTTATATTCCTATGAAACTGAGACTCAGAAATATATTAGTTGTATACCTGTTAAAACTATTTGTCTGCTGCATGTTATGTTTATACACTCTTATTTCCTATAGAGTGCAGCCCCAGTAGCTGATTTAATAAAACATACTGCAAATAATTCTGAGTGATTAGAAGGGTTGATTGAGCTAACAGACATACAAAAGTATAGTACCAAAAAATTATTTCCATTAATATGTCGTGGCACAATATATATATTTCTGTTATATAAGAATCCTTTTACTTATTTACCTATCCTTATATTACTCTACAAGTAGAAGCTCTGGAAAAGACATAGGTTTTTTGGAAAAAATTATATCTCCTTAAAAATTTAGGTTAATAAAAGACATATATACCAGGACATCAAAACTTAAACATGTTTCTGCAGTTATACCTATCTGCCCTATTTTCCTGCTGATGGTATTTTAACAGATTGGAAACTTTTAAAAGTCAATTTAATAAATTTTATTTGAAATCCCATTTTTTACCCCAAATAATTTCAAAAAACATTTGTTATTCTTTATTTCTGAAGCAGAAATAAAAACTCACCTGAAAATTCAGTGGAAATATTTTAAATGTCTTCCTGGGATTATTCAGAGAGCTCAATTTGGAAGCTGAGGTTCAATTAATATTTTCTACATAAGTCAGCAATGTGCTCCTGCAGCAAAGAAGCCCAACTGTGGCTGGGCAAGACTGTAAGCATCAGGCCAAGGAAACTGTTTATTCCTTCCTACTTATCCCTTGTGAAACCTCATCAAGCACTGTGTCCATTTTTAGGCTCCACACTACAAGGGGGCATGGATCGATTGGAGAAAGTCTAGAAGAGGGGCATTAAGATGGTCAGAGGGCTGGAACTCGTGGCATACAACTAAAAGACAAGGTCTGTTCAGTCCAGTCTTAAAAATAGGAAAGTCGGGGAATATATTAATGCTTTTAAATGATGGAAGACATAGGTCTGAACAAAAAACAGAGGTCAGAAATGTACTGTAGAAGTGTGTGAGACAATTGGCACAGCTTGGACTATGGGAAACTGACTTGATAAGGGAACAAAGCATTCACTATGAACATAATAATACACTGCTTGTGTCTTCTTATGCTCAGAAAGCTGTGTAATATCCATCCTTGGAGACTCAAAATAGTTCATTGTACAGGGCCCTGAACAATTTGCCCTACCTAGAATTTCCCTGATCAGGAGATTGAAGTGATGACATCTAGAAATCCCTTCCAAAATATCTGTCTCAATGGCCCTAGGATTATATAGAATACATTGTACAAATTCTTGTAATAGACTATTGTTAATATTTTAACAAAGCTGGTGGTTAAACAAGAAACTTTTACCTGTAAAATAAAGCCTTCCAATATTATCATTCAGGATTCAGGTTACTCACCATGTTTCAGCTGTATTTTGGATACCAATATTCCTCCTCAAAACAGCAGAGTAGGATAGATACTTTTGATTCATCAACTCAACTTTGTGTTGTTTTAAAGGACAGTTTTGCAATATTCACTGTGACTGTGCTTTTGTCACACGTCTGTAACACTAGAGGATTGTTTTAGCTTCCTGGACATGACCTTGAACCTGGGCAGTGTAGAATCTCTCTGTTCCTGGAGGAATGCCAGCTCAACCAGCCAGATCTGCTGGCCAGCATATGGGCAAGGTCAAAGCACTGTCTCCCTTTGAAGCCTCCTGGGTACAGGAGCAGAGACAGAGCAGTTCCTCAGTATTCTCATTGTGCAGCCAGGGACTTGCCACCACTTTAAACTCAGCTGACCACACCGCCCTATCTGAAGAGTGAACTTCTGTCGAGGAAGGCAAACCCTCTGTCTCATCAGGGGAGGTATGGAAAAGAGAGAGGAACTACCCTAGCATTAGAAAATTGTTGTTTGGTCTCTGTTTAAAAACACAGCTTTAAAGGAAAGTTCTAAATCATATACTTTGATTTAGAACCTAGAAACACGGGTTATATAACATGCGTAAATTTGCTGCAGTTTTTTGTAAAATTCTCTCCTGTTAAAGATATCCAAGACAGCTCTAAATTAGTTTTTCCACATATCTAGCAGTAGAGTTTTCCCTTCCCAAATTATCTTTCAGTAAAGAAATATATTTCTTTAGCAATGTGTTTCCTGCTGTATAAAAAAAGACACAGAGTGTGATGGAGCAAAGGAAAGTCCATAAATTTGGCTGTTACAATACAAGAGTACAGTCCTGTGCTGGGAATGGTTTCAGATTGCTCACATCTGCCTTAATTTTATATTAATTCCTGAAAAAAAATGTTCAAACTTACCTGAATAAAGTTTATTCAGCAGCAAAGTTTAGAAGTCCAAGATGAGGAATAGCATTCTGTTGAGGAAAACACAAGAAATTTTCAGAGCAGCAGCTCTTCCAGGTGTGACAGCTTAGCTTCATATACTCTGTAATTTTGAAAAAAATTCAAAACAAGAGTTGCACGGGCATCCATAACCAGGCTGGAACTGGGAACCAGTCCATGTTGTATGACTGCATGCCAGCATTTCCAGTCAGCCAGATGTTGGTTGGATTGGTTGTAGTGAGGTAGCCAAGAGTGTAAATATGTTCCTAGCTTTTTCCATTGTGTGAACTCACTAGGGAAGATTTTTCATAATGTTTTAGGGGAAAAAATAATTTAAAGATTTAATTGTCTTTGACATTTTCATATATCTGGATACCTAAACTTGCCCTATTACATTAGGGTATGGTAATTCTTTCATACTGGTGACAAATTCTCTCTCAAGCAAGGTGCCTTTAAGACTACATACATTGTTTTGTTTGCATTCAGTTTATCTAAGATATTCTCTGAATTTTTACACTTGCCAGAAACTCAACAATGTTATTTTGTTGTTGTTGTTTAAGTCATAACGCACTTGATATTTTCAGAACCATTTTAAAACTAGTTTGGTAACCAAGCTGCCGTGCAGATAAATCAGTAGTTGCAGTGCATGGGTCATAGCACTTTTCTTGAACCGTAAAAATGGGATTTTAACCAAGAGTGCTAAACATCACAAGCCATTTATTCTGTGTTCACAGCACAGTTGAAAGAAACGTGACTATGTTACCTAATAGCTAAATTCCAAAGAGCAAGTTTTATCCCAGAATGTTGACAATAGAATCATGGCTTGATTATGCTGGATTTAAAGGCCATTAAAGCACTTTTGAGGGAGCAAAAGGAAAAGGGTAATATCATAATATGTCTTGAATTTCAACATGCTAAGACAATGTCAGACTATGAAAAAGAATTGCTAGATGCAGGTTTGTTAAGAGTATTTTCATTTAAAGGTATTGCAAGCTTGATTTCTGTTTTTTCCTGTTTAAACAAGGGTCTGTATTCAGAATTTTGACTACCCTGGGCAGACAGATGTCACACATTCATTTTATTACTGAAAGGATGTTGTAATGATGTCTAAATTAAATGCTTACCTCTAGATGACTAAGTAATTTAAGGACTGTGATTACTTGCCTCTGACTCTCCAGGACACCAAGATCTGCCTTCCTTACATTGTAGGCTGCTGATCACGGATAGCTGGATGCCCTGAATGTCCTATATAATCTCACAGTTCTATCCCAAGACCAAAATCAGGCGTACAGATCATCTGTGGGATGCTTTCCAGAGTGGTCCAACCATCCCGTGTTAGTTTTAGAAAGAGCTTATGACTAGTCTCTGCACTGGGCAATGGCAAGAAAGATGAGTTAGGATTGAGCTGACTCTTCCCTCTGGCTTGACCTGCCAGAAAACAGGACAGATGCTGTCCATGTAGTGTGGTGGTGAGAGCAGGATAGCAATAAAACCCAGCATCTGCTAAGGCTTACACTAAGACTGTCACTGGTACCTTTCTTAATCAGCACAGCAACTCCTGCATCTGTCTCATCCATCTGCTCTTCAGAGCATTAATAAAGCCTGTGGGAAGAGCATGGCCACTATCACAGGTTCAGGTCTAGGACTAACATGGCAGTTCTGCTTCTCTCAGGGGCTATGTGGAAATATACTCTATTACAAAGTTTTCTACTGAGTTCTGTCTATATGTCAAGTTGAGCAAGCATAGTAACTTACCTAAGTTCATGCAAGTGGACTATGATTTAGCCACTATGACCCTAATAATTTGGTTGGACATGGAGATCAGAGAATCACAGAATGATAAGGTTGAAAAGGACTACAGTGGGTCATCAGGTGCAGCCTTCCTGCTCAAGCAGGGTCATCCCAGAGCACATGGCACAAGATTGCATCTAGACAATTCTTGAACGCCTCCAGTGAAGGAGACTCCACAACCTCACTGGGCAGCCTGTCCCAGTGCTCAGCCACAGTAAGCAAGTCCTTCCTCATAGTCAGGTGGATCTTCCTGTACATCAGTTTCTGCCCATTATCTCTTGTCATATCACTTGGCACCACTGAGAACAGCCTGTCTCCGTCCTCTTGGCACCCTCTCTTCAGGTACTGATAGACAAATGCTCTCAGTTATCTCTCCTCAAGGCTGAATATGTGCAGTTTCCCTCAGCCTTTCCTCATAGGAGAGATGCCCTAGTGCTTTAACTCTGCTGGATCTGCTCCATGTCTCTCTTGTGCTGAGGAGCCCAGAACTGGACACAGCACTACAGATGTGGACTAACCAGAGGTGAGGAGAGGAGCAGGATCATCTTCACCAACTTGCTGGCAATGGTCTTCCTAATGCACCCCCAATACCACTGACCTTCTTGTCGACAAGGACACAATCATGGACAGCTTGTTGTCCAGCAGAACCCCCAGGACTTGCTCCACAGATCTGTTTTCTAGAAGGTTGACTACCAGCCTGCATTGGTGCCTGAGGTTATTCCTTCCCAGTGACAGGACCCTGAATTTTCCTTTTTTCAGTTTTAAAAAGTCCTTTTCTGCCCAACTCTCCACATTATTAATCTTCTTCTGAAGAACCTCACAGCATTTTGGGTTATCAGTCATCCCTGCCAGTTTTGTATCATCATCAAACTTGCTGAGGAGGTAATGCACCCCCTCGTCCAATTCAGATTGCTTGAATGAGTGTA
The DNA here is from genome assembly GCA_013400255.1 of Sitta europaea. NCBI lineage: Eukaryota > Metazoa > Chordata > Aves > Passeriformes > Sittidae > Sitta > Sitta europaea. The sequence continues at coordinate 276,674 of VXBS01009524.1, forward strand.
TTTAATAGTCAGTATACCAACTGAGCCTAAAAACCTGCATTTGGAAGACTGCAGTCAATGCAATAACAAGATACAGTTACAGAGGTGACCTTCTTGAGGGCCTTCAGAAACACCATCCAAGCTGAGATGAGCTGTCCCTAGATGATATGTTACCTCTCCTCCCTCTGCTGGGTTACCTGGCTCACACACACACACACACACACACTTACACCCCTGTTAATATCATTTGATCCATTAATTATCTGCAAGGAATCTGGACTGTGATAATCTATAAAAATCCACGTGACTGTGAATTTCCTGTGCAAACAAAGGATGTGTCAAAAGTATTTTTTCAGAATTATTTAGAAGACTAAAAACAAAGTCAGAACAAAAAGGTAATTGATGAAAAAAAATAATAAAGNCCCTTATATCCTTTATATTCCTTATATCCCCTGCGTTAGGACAGGACACTCAAGCTGGTTGAGGGGAGGTTTAGACTGGTTGCTAGGAAAAAAATTCTTCACCAAAAGAGTCATTAAGCACTGGAACAAGCTATCCAGAGAAGTGGTTGAGTCACCAGCCATGCAGGAATTTAGAAGATGTAGATGCAAAGCTTAGGGAAATGGTTTAGTGGTGGACTTGGCAATACCAGGTTAATGCTTGACATCTTATAGATATTTTCTAACCTAAATGTTTTTTGTGATTCTAAGTCTTTCTTTGTGCCACAAAGTCTTTGATCTGGATTTGTATCAGTGCAACTCCATTTTGAAAGCCTGGACCTCTGTATCTTTTAAAAAGAAGTGGAATGAGGTCCAGGATATGGTTACATGCACATGTGCAGTTATAGTTACATCAATGTGCATATACCTACACACNACACACACACACACACTTACACCCCTGTTAATATCATTTGATCCATTAATTATCTGCAAGGAATCTGGACTGTGATAATCTATAAAAATCCACGTGACTGTGAATTTCCTGTGCAAACAAAGGATGTGTCAAAAGTATTTTTTCAGAATTATTTAGAAGACTAAAAACAAAGTCAGAACAAAAAGGTAATTGATGAAAAAAAATAATAAAGCAAATATACATAATGTGAAAACAAAACAAAAAAAAATATATGGCAAGACATGATTTATCCTGTAACAAGACCAAAAAATGTATTGAAATAAGGNAAAATTCTTCACCAAAAGAGTCATTAAGCACTGGAACAAGCTATCCAGAGAAGTGGTTGAGTCACCAGCCATGCAGGAATTTAGAAGATGTAGATGCAAAGCTTAGGGAAATGGTTTAGTGGTGGACTTGGCAATACCAGGTTAATGCTTGACATCTTATAGATATTTTCTAACCTAAATGTTTTTTGTGATTCTAAGTCTTTCTTTGTGCCACAAAGTCTTTGATCTGGATTTGTATCAGTGCAACTCCATTTTGAAAGCCTGGACCTCTGTATCTTTTAAAAAGAAGTGGAATGAGGTCCAGGATATGGTTACATGCACATGTGCAGTTATAGTTACATCAATGTGCATATACCTACACACACAAAACTTGAAGCAGCAGCTCTAAGTTGCTGAACATTAAGCTAAATTGACTGGTTGATTAACCAATTATTTTCTACATGACACCTGAAAAATAATTAGTCACCTGTGGTACCACAGAAAAAGCATAAACACCAGATGTTTACACCATTGAATACCTTAGTATTGTTATGAAATGTTTAATAAAATAAGTAAGAGTGTGATTTCCCTTAAAACGTTCCATTAATTGCATTTACCATTGTTTTAGAAAAATAGGTTTTTGTTTTCATAACTGTAGGATTGCTTGGAATTAATATGCACAGATGCACTGGCTGATTTGCATCATTAAGTCTTGAAAAGACTATTAAAATTTTATATCTTTCTATCTATTCTTATTATCTTTCTCAGTAAGAAAAAAATACCATTAATGGATGAAGTATTTCAGCAAGATTATGGAAACAACTTTGAAACTGTAGAATGCAATTAAAATATATAAATGATAATAGTTAACAGAATACCAGAAAATATTTCCAGAGAGGCTGCCAAATAACATGAAATATGAAAACAAATTTTACAAGTGAAGTGAAACTGTGGGGTGCATACCCTTGCAACTGTGCTTATAAAGACATTTAGTATAACTTCCAGCTGACCAGTAAATATATAGATTGACTCACTGCAAAGGAGTGTTTTTTTCACAGTATTGATAAAATGAATTTAACAATTCTGTCCTGAATCCAAAGCTAGATTCACGTTTTTTCTTGAATTTCATGCAATGTGTCAGTGAAGAGAATCACAATCACTGTTCTGTGAGGACAGTCTCTACACATCCTCAGATACTGCATGAGGTAGGAGGAAAAGAAGGCAAAATATTGCAAGGCCAGTACTGAAATTAGTATATTCTACTGGAAATGTTTTAAAATGAGAATCATGTTTCCTCAATAATAGAATTAAGAAAATACAGTTTAAAAATAAAATTTATTTTGTGAACACCTTCAAATTGTTTAAGAGATCCTCATATTTTAAAAACTTTTTAGCATACTAGTATTTTTCCTGGTATTTAAGGGAATGTGGTCCCGTAGCTTTCCTACTAGGATTGTACCCCTCCAGGAAAATTCACCTGTTAAAAACAGATCCTAAAAAATGCTATGGCATCTCAAGCCACATACAACTACTGAGGATGCAGTAAATATAGTTCTACAAGGGTTTAATTTAAAGATTATCTCCTACTACTTTAATCTTTTGGAAGACTGTGGCTTTACTTCACATTTTCTACTGTACTGGTGGATAAATACACTCAGGGAGTAAATATTTGATCACCTTGCTGAATAATTTTATTTTGTAAAAACTGTATTCCCCTATTTCACAGAAAATGCTGGTTTAGAACAACATACCTGTAAATGATTCCCAAAATGCAGCATCTCAGTGTTAAGATACTGGTTTTCATTACTTCTGCAATAATGTAGAAACAACAATATTCTAGAAATAACTACATTATAGATATTGCTATATTATAGAAATGGAATAACAGTCCATTGCTTGCTTCTGCTTTGTGGACAGCAATTCAGTCACTGCATAGGTTCATTTTGTGACTGTTCAGCACAGTAGGTTAGATGAAGTATTAGCAGTTTAAAATAGACATGTACACTTTCCATTCCACTGCAGCCCAAGGACCTTTCCTGTCTTGCTGGTTGGCATCATTATACAGTCAAAAAAAAAATACTCTCAACATTAACCTCCTTGTAAGTTTTGTTTTGGCTCAAGGACATGCTGAGTGGCCAAACCTTGATCCTGTGCCCAATAAAATTAAAGTTTCCTTTGGTTTTAATGGCATAGGCAGAGATATTAATGAAACAGCAGGATCTGCTGGGTAAATTACAACAATAACAAGTAGAGACACGTTTGTGAGACTACAAATGTCTACTGTGCTGTACTCTGAATATTTTGAAGGTATGCTACTCACAAAATATGACCTTACACAGAAAAATTAACCCACTGTTTTGTTTGAACAGTAGAAAAATGGTTAGTTTATTTTCTCTAAATCTATTGATCATTCTATAGTTTGTATTCACTGCTTCTGTCTGTATTCAATCTACAAACAGAAGCAGTCATTTCACCCTTCATAAACATTGTCTTCCCATTGCAAATAGAATGGAATAATTAATACTAATTATCTTTTATTCTGAATGTATTTGGGAATAAGGACATAGAAATTTTCACAGGTTTATTTTTAAGAACTGAAATACTAAAGCTCTTGTTTTGTAGATTGTGAACATATACAATTTGCAGTCATAGATTGCATTAATTTTTTTCTCTCCACTGATTAAAGAAACTAACACAATATGAACTCTACATTGTTCAATCAAAGACCCCATTAACATTTTTTTAAAAATTCTTATAATAATTATTCAGGCTTTTTTCCAGGGAGTATTCAGGCAACCAAAGCATGATTGTGAAAGAATGTGAATACAGACAAATCAGGAAAGAAGAAGGAGGAAGAAACATCACTTGCCTCACAAAAATTTTAAAAAAGGTGATTATTTTAGAAATTGTTCTCTTTAGTAAGAATAGCACTTATTGTTCTCTCCAGGGTACCACTTTTCCTTTCTCTTAAACTTTCAGCTCAACTGGTGCCCTGTTCTTGCTGTGCTGTTTTTGCTCCCTGCAAGAGTAAAACCAACTGGATTTCCTTTCTCTGCACCAGTCATCAGTTACTGTTTGCCACTGCCTAAAAGAAAATATTAGAAGTGGAAACAAAGTCTTTTCCCTACACTAACAGCCCAAAATTCAGGACTCAGCCAAAGGGAATCACTTTTTGGAAAACACCTGTAGATCTGTCCTGCCAACAGGGCCCTAGGGGATGGTTCTTGTTGCTGGCAGTATCATCCTAATTCTCTGCAAACTGAACTTCACCTTTGGTTTGGTACATAGACTCCCTCAGGTTTCAAAAATCATGATTCATTTCTTCAGGCTGCTTAGTTTTCTGAAGATTGGGCCCTCTATAAATGTAAGGTAATTGTAATTATAATAAAATGAATGCAATAAATGTTGCTATAATACAGTGTTAAGTGACAGATAATTGCTGAGTACTATAGATACACTTTTGCCTTTAATTAGAGAGAAGCAACCATCTCATTTATTCTAGTTAAATCAGAGATGTAATTTTTGAACTTAGCATCAAAGACCTCATGATTTAACCTTACCAAGTACACTACTAATAATAATTTTAAGTGTACTTACATTAAGAAATAATAGTGGCTTTTAATTTTATTACAGGGTAATAATTTGGTCTTAGGGTAGATAAACTGGTGGAAGGAAGGCCAAAGTAGTGAACTGCAGAGTAACACAATATTATTATTAACCCTCTGCTACAGCAACCATCATCGAAACTGATGCTACTGAGCAAAAAGAAAAAAAAAAAAAAAAGCAGTGCCTGAAGAGTTTTAAAAGATTTTTAAGAGACCGGGCTTTGAGGTCTTAGGGAAGATTTCAATAAGACGTGCTAAATCATCCTGATCTGTTGAAACAAGGCACTGCTACTGCAATTAGTAGTTACTAAAATGAATGAATAATTTTCTGAAGTCAGAGCAAGTTTCTAAGCAAATAAACTAAGCACTGCTTACTTCAGTTTTTCTGGGGTACAAAAAGGAGACTGTGCACTCTTTCCCACTTTTTAAAATGGTATTTTAAAAACAATGGCATTGATTCTTTCCTTACTCATTAGAAAAGGCAGTGGAGATAAAAATATTTTTGCAATATTAACTGGCATTTGTCAACTTTTTGTTATAAAGTAACATTGTTTCTTCTGGTAAATCTGATTTGAAATCACTGAAGCAATGGAGGTTCCATTAGGTAAAACATGTCACAATGTATTAGACCTCATTCCTCTCCATTAGTAACGATGAGTATCCATTTGTTTCGTATAGTATTCCTCTTTTTTGAAATAGACTCATTAGCCCACCATTGTCAAACTGTACTTGCACCTATATTTTCATTAAAAGTAAAACAGAAGTAAAACGTTACAATTAAGTATGATTATTTCCAAGGTCACTGCAGATGATTAAAATCTTCAAATGTACATTTAATAATTTTCTCTTGAAGAGTTTCATAGCACAGTGCTGGGATGTGTGCTCCTTTGGAGTACTCTGATCACAAACTTAAATAGGTATCTACACCTTACTGTTTCAGAAAGCCAAAATCTTTTTCAGAAGACAACATTCAAATGACAGAAGTCATTTGAAAATCATCACCACTACCAGCATTCATTATCATTTTGTGAATCAGATGCAAAAAATCCAAATGGCTGAAATAATGAGATCCAGCACTGCAATCCAAATTTCTGCAAAAGAATGGGAAAATTTCTCATTTAATGCTTTTATTTTGATCAATTTTTCCTTCAAAGTAAATGTTTCAATCTGGTAAACATCTTTTGTTCCATCTCAAAAACAGGACATTCTTTTAGGAAGTTCTTTTATTTTATGATCTAAAGGTGCAGGACTTCCCAGTATTAGAATCCTAGGAAATAATAAGGCAGTCTGAGCAAGATAGAAAGGTTTCTGTAGAAGTCTTTAGATTTCTCAGAAGTGCAACCATATCTCAGAATAAACTCATCTAGTTACCAGAAACACAGAAGCAAAAAAAAATGTTGCAAGACAGAGGTCAACCAAGCCTGACACTTTTCTTCCCTGGGATGACACACACCTCAGTTATCACAGTATCATAAAATCATTTAAGTTGGAAAAGACCCTTAAGATCACTGAGTCCAGCCAAAAAAAAAATGGGGGAAAGGAGGTACAGCCAATGGGAGACATTCGGAGGGGAAGGGTCACTATGGGAAGGCTACACCACGAAGTCAGGAAAAGGGAGGATTCAGATGTACCATGTGAGTATAACAAAACCAATTATTAGTCACCCAGTGTGCATCTATTAGAAACCAACTAACTATTTTGTGCAATACAACACCTAGTGTTGCTATGCACAGCCCCAAGGATTGCTGCAAGCTGCTTCTCTGTAGTTGCTTATCAATAGTCTCTGCCTATCAACATTTCTTCATACTCTGCAAAAATCACTTTACCTAGTTTTAAATGCAGAGGGAGTCTTCTCATGCTATATATTTCTTCTGAAACTGTACATAAGGAGCTTTGTTACTTGTGTGGACTGATGCCATCTATCCTAGTGTGCAGGATTTTTAAATTCAAGCATCAGAAACCAGCAAAATGCAGTTTTCATGCTATTTATATTCCTTTTAAAAGAAGATACAATATATATTGAATTCCACTTCGCTACTTTGAAGGCAGCAAGTCTATGAAGTCTGCACTGGTGAACTGGTAAATTAGAAAATCAGAACACAACTCTTTTTTTTTTCTCATACTCTTACTGCATTAAATGAACATGAGAATTGAAAAGTGAAAATAGCAAGAATGACTGAAATAGTGAGATCCAGCACTGTCATACAAATTCTCAGGTGTTGAAGCACTTTATTTTATTTTCTTTTAAACTACAAGCCTCATTAATTTTCTGTTTTCTTTTGTAGTAAAGTACAACTCACAAATACATGGGGGAAAATGTTGCTTTTTTATCAAAATCATTTTAGTGGTTTAGGAGTTGAAACTGCGTTTAAAATCAGCAGCACTGCAACTTAAATTTTTGCATAACTCAGACAACTTTGAAACTCTATGTAAAATTGCCATTTGGAAGGGACAAGAAGATGAATTGCTAAGACAGATAAGTCATGTGAGGTTTGAAGGTAATCTCTGCTACGTATATTTACATATATTTTGAATACTATATTTAGTTGTTTCCAGTCCAATACAGAGATTTCTATGTTGTCCTGTTTCTTGGGACTTAAATTACAAATACATTGGAAAATCTAATATGATAAAAATTTCATAATAAAATATTCTATTATTAATCAAACACAATATTCTAATACTGTAACAAACAAAATAGTGAATAAAATGTGCTGTGATGCTCTTTCTGTGGGCAGTGTGAGACAGATAAATTGTTGCTACTGTGCCTCTCAAATGTTGCTGAGGAAGGATTCAGACGTAATCTTCCAGGAACATGATGAAGTAAAAATTTCTTCTGGCAGAAATAATTTAACCACCTCTTGTTCAGCTAACATTAACAGAGCATATCTATCCAAGAATGTGAGTTGATAATAATTGTTTTCTGTTCAAATGCATGTACAGTCAGGTTACATTCATAAGTGCCATATAGTATAGCTATAGGTGTAATATGAAGTGGTTTTTTCTAAATTTGGTCTCTTTCTTGTTCTCTTTACCTCATATATTTTTTGTCTTGCCTCATACCTATTACCATTTTCTGAACACCTCCTACCACTACAACTGAGATTTCACTTTTGTTTGTTTGTTTTTGAACAGTAAGGCTGGCCCAAAATTACTTTTCTGTACCAGAAAATTATTTTTTTTCAATTCAGGTAGAATTTGTACAATAAATAATTTTATCAAGGGAAATATTTTGAAACCTACTTTTAAAGAAGAAACAAAGAAACAAAGAAATGGTGGCAACTGTTTGTATTCAGTGTTTCAGCAATGGACTGCTTACTTTGACTTGTACAAAATTCCAGCCTCACTGTGAACATATACATATGCATTCAGCTTTCTAGAGACTCAAAGGGTGCCTATGGAAAAAATAGTAAGTATTCCAGTTCTAGAAATGGGTAGTTTGTTCAACAGAAATTCACACAGAAAAAAAGTTCAAAACCTCCATTTGATACAGAACCAAAATTGGAACAAATACCTTTTACTTTTTGCATTAGTGTCTTAATCTCTAGCAATTTAGACATTCTGATACAGATCTTTCACAGTCTTTGCTTGCATGTTTTCTCTTTGTATAAAAATACTTAAATAGTCATTATCCCAGACTGCAAAAATTATTCCATCCTAGCAGTTAAGCCATTTGCCTTGTTGATGGATTCCAGCTAACGCACTAGCAAATATCTAATATTTTATCTGAATTTATCAGCCTTTGTATGAGGGACTGAAAACACTTTCCCAGGATGTCCCCACAGCTTAGAAAACTAGTGTTGTATTTTGTGTCAGATGGGACATTTTGGAAACAAACAAAACATTTTTATTCAATTTTGCAGTGCAGAAAAAAAAGGATTTTAAATTTTTGGATATATACTTACAGCTATTTACTGCATGCAGTTCAGACAAAGGAAGAAGTGACTTGCACAGCCATGCCCAGCACCCTGGTATCCTAGCTTCCATCCAAAAGGAATTATGGTGCAAATAAAAATAAGTGGGGAAAGGGCAGAGAGACACATTTGCTAGATAAGATGTCTGCACAGCAGAGAGTTGATTTCACATAGAAAATTTGGAAAGTCCATACTCATGTTGTGAAAGAGAAAAAAACAGAAGACTAATTAAGTGCCTTCGTTGAAGTAAGATTTTGGAAACACATACCATTTTCCTGAATTAATAAATGTTTTAAGAGATTGAAAAGCCTAAATTTATAAATGCCTTTCACATTATCTGCAGCAACAACAACTTTATGCATGCACGAACTTAATGAACCAACCCACAAAAACAAAGAAGATTATTAATAAGACATTTGCTCAAGGCAGGCTAAATGAGTTGCTTCTGAAAACATCAGAAAGAGGTCTCTAATGATAGGCAGAGAGGCACAGCTGCTGTTTTGTTTTTATACAAAGATAGTGGTCAGTGAATTTATTGTTGGGTGACAAAAGAGATTTTGTAGGACTTTAAATATTTAAATACATTCTTCACCTTCTCTCTTTCTACTTCTTTTTTTGCCCTTCCCCTCCTCTTTCTTTTCATTGTTCTTACAATTTGTCTAGGATTTTGTTGCCTAAAATTAATTTTATTCCCCCTTTCTGCAATGTTTGAACTTTTTTCTTAAGTATTACTTGTCCAGTGTAATCAAAAGTGAGCTTGATATAATTCTGAAACTTAGTTATCATTTTGAGTCACTTCTTTCTATTGTTGTGCATTCTGTTTAATTTGCTTATGGGGTCACCAGTCCTCCAGATGAAGGGAAGTTACTTTCCTCAGAGATAAACAGGAAAAGACCAAACTTTAACCTTTGGGTCAAGGTATTTCACAACCACCTTCATTTTCTAAAAGCCACCATTTCTTTGCAAGGGCTGGGTGCGTGAGCTTCTTGCTTTTGAAGCCTGTCACCAATCTTTCATGGCCGATCTCCACAAGTCTTGTGTCACTAATTAGGTGTAAATTAATCATTTGTCCTCTCCCTCTCAAAAGCTTAATCATACAAAACAGTAATCTTTCAGTTCTGTACAACCAATCTTATAGTGAAGCCTAAGTAGATTAAAAATTACATATCCCTCACACCAAGATTTTGGAACAGAAATATTCTTTATTACAGGTTAAAATTACTCATGTAAAATTTTGTAGTCTTTACTAGGTTATGCCAGCCTGGAACCAGAAATACTGGGTCTCACATTTCCAATAATCAAACCTATTGAAAAATCTCCCAAGGGAAGGTTTTATTTAGTTTTCTAGTTCAGTAGTGAATTATAAATGTCTGGTGACCTTAAAACAGAAAATAAACCCAAACCACTATCACCACCACGTCACCCCCCAAAAAAAAAATTATCAAATCCCTTATGCATTTTGTCTGAAGTGGATATTTAGAAGATGCTATGTGCAAAGGCTCTCTATACAGTGTTTGTGATAGTGATATTTATTTTATTTTCAGCATCTAAAAAGATATATGTGTCGAGGGTAGACTCTTCCACAAACACATACTTTCTAGAAGACAAATCTCAATAGAAAGAAAACTAAATAAGCCCAGATTAAGATATTAAGATGAATACTTTATGCACACACACATAGAAAAGATTATGTTAAGAAAAAAATTCATCATGGAATTCACATAATGATATCCACATAATCAGTAGCTGATTGGAAACACCACATTTACTGTGGAATGTGCATTCAGAATCTTGTGTTAAGATAAGCAAACAGGAGACTCATCATAAGAATTTAGTTTCTGAAGTGGAAATCTAAGACTATTTTGCTTTATGATAAGCCTGATCTTCTGACCAGGAGTAAAATACAGAACAAATATTGTCATGAAATCAAAATCCATAAATGTTTTAAGACCAGAGAATAAAATAATTTTGTTTTCTGCTGACAGAACTAGTTGAGCTTGAAAGAAATCATAATAGCTGTATTTGTGGACTGTTACTGTAGAAAATTTCTCTAAGTATTTGCGGTGTTTAAATGGAGCTCAGTGAGGAATCTCTGCAGTCTCTCTCCAGTTAGGTCAAACAGGTGATTTCATGGCTGTTATTTATGCAAGTTTCTTTTAGGCTTTTCTTTTTTCCACAATTCTTTATGTCTCTATTGTGTTTTTCACTATACTGATCCTGTCTAGTCAAAACAAGGTCTGGTTCTCTACTACTTCCTCAACCCAACAGCACCCTCTCTGTGATACAATCCCACCTGTGATTTACATCACCAGTGCTAAAACTTAACAGTCCATGAAATTTATTGCATATTGTTTGATTCATTTGTGTTGAGCCATACAGAACACAAGTTAAATTATAAATTTATCTCATATTGTTTTCAGACTGAATGATTGGTCATAGTTCACATGCAAATCTGGAGCAGCAGTGAGAATTTTAACTGCTTCATAAAAGTTAATGTCAGAGGTTTTCTGATGACTGCACCCATCTTCTTTAATGGCCTTATATATTTATTTATTTATTTATTTATTTATCTACAATAGCTTGATGCAAGATATTTTTTCTTACACATTTTCTATAGCTCTAATACATCAGTTTATTTTTAGACCTCTTTCTCTTCTGCTAAGCAGCATGAGGAACTGACAATAAATCCAAAATATTTCCTTCCACTCAATAACATCAAATTTCATGCTTCATTTTTCTGTCCACTTTCCCATCTGTTGAAAACCTTATGTGATTCAGGAGTGTGTTTCTTAAAGCATACTTTTCTCTCTGTTTTTCTTATTTGAAATTGCTGTCACTATTCAGGTCCAGATAAATTTAAAATTGTTTCAGTCAAAATGCTGGGATGTTGTTAAGAATGTGCACATATACATCAGGGAGGGGACAAGAAAAGCATGAGTAAGAACAAAAAGAGTGAAAGTGTTGGAAAGAGGGCTTATTCATTGAAACCTACCAAGATCAAGTGTACTTTTTGCTGAAACCATATATGTTTGATATTAGATATTAGAGGATGGCATGCATGCAGTAGTCAGCAAATATAAGTCTTTCCATCCCAATATAGTTGAGTTGAATTGGGTCAGTCATTCTCTTGGTCTTTAGGACTGATAAGAACAGAGGAGGAAAGAGCCTTAAAGATATTTGCATCAATGCAAACATCGTCCCTCAGGTAATTACTGCAGCATTAACCCTGGAGATATAAAGAAAGGACCTGGTCTGAGGAGAAGGAAATAGCTGAGCTGTGTTGAGCTTTTCCTCACCACACATTCTTCACAATCTTGGAAATGTCACTTAGGGTGAGATGTTTAGCCTTATGCTACTCAGTCACCCACTGCCTTTCTCCCCTGACTTCTGTTACTGAATAGTAGAGGCTCCAAATCTCATTAGATCTGAAAGGGTAGTGATATTCATTTAGTGATTTATAAACAATCCCTAAATAAAAACTCCAGCAATTCATATGTAGAAAGGAGAGAAGGCTGAACCCTGCTCAAAAGGCCAGGTGCTATCTGCTGATTGTGCTCTCAGTATTCTGTAGGCTCCTTTACAGCACAAAAAGATGACACTGATATTTTCATTTCAAAATCAAAAGATTACTATAATCCATCTTCTGCACAATTGATTTTGTTAAACATCCTATAAATAAGACAAAGAACCTCAAGGCTATAGAGGAGCCTGAAGAGGAATACTAACTCTATATATTGTCCAGTTTCCAAAAATTGACCAAAAATCATAAACCCAGGATAAAATTAAACAGCCTGACTTTCTGACCAGTTGTAAGGAAGTGGTTCTGATATTTCAGAACATAATGATCACAAAATTTTTTTTTCTACTGGGCTATGTCCAAACTGGCAAGAATACCAACTTCAGGTTTTGGCAGAATGGTGCAAGAAGTGAGCTTCAAAGTAGGCAGAGCAAATTACAGCAAAATATTGCACATTTATAATGCTTTTGTGCAGGTAACACCTGATTGGTTACTGAAAAGTGTTAGGTTTTTAAAATATAAAAATTTATATTTTTTCTTGTTGTTGTGTTTTCTTGGGGCTTTTGAGGCTTCTATGAGGTTGGCTTCCACTTGACTTAACTTGCCTCTGTCTCTGTGAAGGCTTTCTGTTTTCCCCCAGCCCTGCATCTGAAGAAGAGGTCGAGTTGTCTGTTTTCTCGTGTTCAGGAATTTGTTTATGCTTTGCTTATCTCATATTCGTTCCCTGGCCTGCCACGGCCTTCTCTGCAGGCCAGTGCTCTCTCCTGGCTTTGTTGTGGTGTTCTCTCTTCAGGTTAAGTTGTGGTGTTCTCTCTTTCTTACTGCCCTTGGGATGGCACTATCTTTTATACTAAAAACTAAGTATGTTTTATTTATAACAATTCTCCAGTATCTATCCACTATGTTGTACAGTGTACTTTTGTTCTAGACCAACCAGAATGTGCCACACCACCACAGAAGATGGAGAACAAGAGGACGAAGAAGCAGCTCAGGGACACACCCCACTGCCTCCATCTTTGTCCCCTGATCTCACATTCTAAAATCCAAAAATTCTACTTTTTCACCCTGTGACATACTAATTATCATTCTTTCTAAATTCTTGTGACTTATAAATCTTCCCAGGTCAGTCAGAAGGATGTCCTGGTTTCCACAGAAAAGAATATCAAATCTTCTTAAAGAAAGTGTCCAACATATATAACTTCCTATTTTAACTTATCTGTTTCCACAAGGATAGCTCTTTGGCAGGAGAGTTGAAACTTCTTACTAAAGTGAGCAGTGGATATTGCTACTAGCTTCCTTTTTCTATTGATACAAAATCAGGATAAACAAGAGATTGCAGTGTTTTATTTTGAAATTTGTTTTTCTGAAATTAATAATATGCTTTAGCATTAAGTGACTGTGACTAATTTACAGCTTCTCAGTGCTTTTAATTCAATTATTGCAGGAAGTGGGAGTACTGAGCATACTCAAAACTATTTCTTCTCTGTGAGGTAGTAGAATTTTAACTAGCCTCACTACTTCTCAGCATAATCACTAAAATAAATGTGTAATATATAATCACATTTTTAGTTAATTCAGCACTTGAAATAACACATCAGGTCTCAATAGAACAATTCACCAACCATGATAAATATGCAGAATCTTTCTAATTTTAGCCTTTTGAGCACAATTTTTTGAAATTTTGGTCCCTTAAACTTCACATCCACTTTCTGTGAAGGATGTGAGAATGTTGCATGTTAAAGATTTCATCCAGACTTGAAATGCATATAATCCTATTTATAGCTTAATTTGCTGCAGGTATTGTCTTTGAAAAGTCATTGGACTCAGTAGATATGATTTTCCTAAAGGCAAAAAACTATGTAAAATATTTTTTTAAATAACTAATAGTAACAAGTAAATTACAGAAGGTACATTCATCAAATGTAAGTGCCTTTGGGTCATTAGTTAAACATTATTATACATGGAGTTTTACTGCTAACTCTGTTTATATGTCAAAGATTAGGTGGAAAAATATTTTTAAATAATCCTCATTAGAATAACTTTTATGTTAAAATTAACAATCAAAAGTTTTGAAAAGGACATAAAAATTTTGGATTGAGATTGTTTTCTACCGCCCAAAATGAAAGTGAGTACAAGGAGTACTTTACAGGATATTTCCAGCTGTTTTTGTTTCGTTCCATGCAATTACTTTATTATTTTTTATTCCTCATTCTAAGTGGGAAACAAATAGTGAGCAACTATCACAAAAGAAGTTCCTTATGTATAAAGTTTCAAGGTGTTGAAGAAAATCCAAAGTTCAGCATATCCTAGATTCATCAGGTTAGCTGTGCCATTCCCAGGTTCTCTCTGTGCAGTAGGACTAGCACATTCTCAACACTGAAACATCTGGAATTTAGGGACATTTCTGCAACAGCTCCAGTCACTCTGTGGGAGATTCAGAAATCACTGGCAAGAGATTCCACTGCTTTCTACTTCTTTTTTTTATTCCCATATGAAAAAGATTTCCCAATAGAAAATCTCTAGATGTTTTCCTCAAGGCAGGAAGTGTGGAGAAACTGCCCTTACAAGGAGAGTTCTCTCAAAAAACAAGGGGGGGATTTGCTATCCTGCACTTTTACAGTAGATAATGCATATCAGAGACAGAACTTTTTCCTTAGCTTTGTCAACTATTTAAAATTATGTACAACTTATTTCCCAATTACTTCTTGCATTATTATCTAAAAAAACACTTCACTCGAAATTTTTCTAGAGCCATAAAATGTATCTAATTAGCTTATATCTTCATTCATCATAGACTAGAAAAACTTATTATGTTTATTTAGTGCTTTGATTGCAATTTGCTTGTAAGTTAAGATTTTTTAACATTTAAAAAGGGTGAAATGTAAGGGAAGAATAAAACAACTGACCAAAATAATAATATATGCTCTTAATTTCCTTTATAAAATGACT
This sequence comes from Sitta europaea, assembly GCA_013400255.1. Taxonomy (NCBI): domain Eukaryota; kingdom Metazoa; phylum Chordata; class Aves; order Passeriformes; family Sittidae; genus Sitta; species Sitta europaea. Next base: position 291,798 of record VXBS01009524.1, read on the forward strand.
CCTCTTCTTCAATATACTATTTCAGTCAATTCTTCATAATATGTGATTTATAACTTCAAGGGAAAAAAAAATATTAGATACATCATTCCAGATGAACTACATTGTTTTAATTTACAAATTAGAATCTTTCTAAATTACAAAAACTAGTCATCTACTGACATCCTATGTCAGTGGCATGTGGAGGCCTTTTCAGCACTTTTTGAAGAGTTTCTGAGTGTTAAGATTTAATCAAAATCACATTTTTAAAATATAATCTTTGAACTTTGATTATTTGCTAATCAAAGATAGAACATTAGATAAAACTAAAAAGACTTAGATATATTTTGACATTTCATTTGGTATTAACAGAAACAAAAAGTCAGCAGGATATCAATAAGGAAAACATTTAATTTAAATTTATTGATGTCTAAGGGGATCATGTGTATGTGTGTGTTCATGAAACAAGTGGACTGAAAAAACTAAATTCTCAAATATATTTTCTAACACAGTTCATACACAACATTAATTTCTTAATTTCTTAAACAAAATTAAATTGGCAACTAGTGCCTGCAGTATTATTTTGTGCTGATCACTAATATTTTATTTCAATTAAAACAGATTAATGTATTCAAATAAACTCATTTATTTTTGTTATCATGGAAGAAAGGTTTAAGACAAAGCAGCTAATAAATCAAATAATTGCAATAGTGTGTTATGTCTCATATGGAAACTGCTTTTTTATCTCTAACAGAAGGCAGAGTTGTGTTACAAATGCCTTCTTTTGCAATTTCACTGTTGTGTTGTTTAAGCATACAAAAAGGGATGAATGCCTGTGTATAACAAGACAATTATAAATCCCTGTTTTTAAATGCATACACTTTACTTTTCAGAAAATTAGAAATGCTGAGAAAATTCATGTACACAAGCACACAATTCAGGGATATAAAACATTCTACTGAGATAAAACAAAAATATTGGGGAAGCAGTACACCTGGAATTCAAGGCAGTTAAATGAAGAAGAAATATTTGAGTAAAACTAGTAATTTTATTTAAGAATCTTTAAAGAAAATGAGCAGTAAATACCTACATGCCTACAGTAGTGCAGGGTAATGGAACCCTATGAACAAGAGGTATCTCTGTACATTAAAGTTCAAAAGAAGTTTAGTGATTCCAGCTGAGGTGGAGGAAAGAATACTCTGTCTAGTAGACAGAGTGGAGGAGTAAGCTCAGGCCATTTTAGAGGAGAAAAGATTCCATTTTAGCTGAAGAGTTATACCAGCCAAATATAAAGAGGTAACTTCAACCCTGGACTACTGCAGACACACTTTTCAGCAACAAATCTTTTCATTGTACTGAAAACGACACAAGGGAAGATAAAAAGCCAATCTTCTTCTTTATATTGGACAAGGAAATAACTGGGTATAACTCTTCCTGAAGTATTCTTAATGAAACAAAAGATAGGTGATTAGATAGATAGATAGATAGATAGATAGATAGATAGATAGATAGATAGATGATACAGACAGAATGTGCACATACATCCAAATATATAGACAGAGAGACACCAAAATTACCTGGTATTAACAATATATTTGTACCACTTATCTTTGTATCTATCAGGGAGGTCTCATTTAGGCTTTTTAGTACCTGAAGGGGGCTTATTAAAAGGAGGGAGAGGGACTTTTTATACAGACAGCGACAGGACAAGGAGCAATGATCAGCATATTCTGGGACTTTGATTAGATTAGATAAGTGTTAAGGGAGAGGGAGAAATTCCCTGCTCAGAGGACAGTGAGGCAATGGAACAAATTGTCCTGAGAAGCAGTAGCCACCCCATCTCTGGAAGTGTTCAAGGCCAGATTGGATAGGGCCCTAAACAACTTGATCATGACCTCCCTCCCCATGGCAGGGGAATTGGATCTAGGTCACGTTTAAGGTCTTTTCCAAGCCGAGCCGTTCTGTGATTCTATGAGAAAAAAAAAATTAAAAATAAAAAAAACTAGAATTGCTTTAGGGGAACATTCATAAATCTCAAACAGTGCAGTGGTAATTTCTCTGTGTCCATAAAATTCCCAACATTTAAAACCAGTAAGGCATCCTTTTTTTTTCAGGCAGGCAGAATATAAAATTTCATTCAAGTCCATCAAAGAGGTGTTTTATTTTTCTCCTTTTGTAAGCATCTGTGCAATATACAGTTAACCATTAGCCATTTTAACCATTTTTACAGAATGTATTGATATTTTTGGCCAGAAGACTTCATGTTTTGACCTCCTCCAGACCTAAATCTGCCCCCAAGATATGCTTCAAACAATGAGCCCATTCATTTTTTAAATCAACACAGACGCACATACATACACACACACACACATTTCATGGACATCTGCCACCATTGTGTGACTGTTTCTTAAAAACTATTTGGAAAACGCTTATTCATTAAAAAAAAATTGGCTAAATCTTGAGTTTTACACTGAGGTCTGTGGAACTTGTAGTTTTGTTAGTTTAGAACACTTGCCTTAATTTGTAACATCAGCTTCCAAAAATACTTTACTATTCATTCAAATTCTTATTCATTTTAAATACCCTTCAAGCAGCCATGACCTAATATGGCCCTAATGAATACTTGTATTTGCCAGACTGAATGTCCGTCCTGTTTCATGATGCAGTTTTGCATTTTATCCCCTTTGTTATTCAAATAAACTTCTGATAAGTGATGAATATGAGCTAGTATTTAGTTTTAATTAATTGCATAGGATAATCAGATATGGCCAAATGACTGTGTGGTGTCTACAAAGCTTATATATAGTCTCTTTTCTTTTCTGTATTTTCAGACTTAAATATGCATAAAATACACAGAAGATAATTCAAATATACAGCATAGTTAATAAAGATCTCAGTAATGACCTGGTTCAGAAAATGAAGCAGTTATTATTCTACAGACATTCACAGCTGTTGGATTTTTTTTACTTCTGAATGCATCATTCTGAAGCCAGCTTAAAAGTTAATATAGCAAATTGACATAGATCTACTCTCATTTATTACATTTCTGTAAGTGAGAACAGATCTATAGGAATTCTTCACACAGCTAATTAGATTTGCCTTTGGCAATGTCTGTGGTGTGCATCTAGAACATTAAATGAAGTGTTGCCATCAAACTTCGTTAACAGGACAGCAGTGCTTTATCTGATGCATTTTCATGTTCACATTTCAACTTCAGATTAGATTGAGTTCCTGAATAAACAATTTCAGCTCAATTTAGCTCAGCAGAATTGTATCCAAAATAAAATCAGCTTCGAATGTGGCCTGTTGTGTCATTTGAGGTTACATACTATCTCAAAGTCTGAGTACAGCTTTCACAAAGTGATCTTTGTAATGAAGGCTTTGAGATTTTAATTCTTGTTTATAACCAATCCTCAACATTTGATCTAAATATAGAGAAACGGGATTGTTGATGGACTGCTTGAAGTTCCATGAGAGAAGAAATCAGTCTCATGGCAAGGAGCAGTATGAAATAGTAACAAGATCACTCAGTACCATTGGACTATACGCTAATGGAAGTACAAAGATCTAGAGAAAAGTGCCTTTACAACTCTGTACTATATGTGGATGTACAAAGAGACCTGATGAATTAAGGGATAATAGGAAAAGAAAATGAGGAAGCTTGAAAAGAACTGAAAAATACATCGATGTGAAATACAGTAAAATCAATTAGAAAAATGTAACCCAAGGAAGAATAAGCTTTTCAGTAATAACATTCAGCATTTAGCTGAGATGGAAGTGTCTTGAGCTAGATAGTGATAGATTTAGATATTTCTTTTATCTTTGCTGGCTAAAAAAATGTTTGAAATGTTTCATTTGGCTTCAAAGTGATAAAATGTCTCAGTAGAATGGCTTATAAAAGCAGCCTTGGAATTAATGTGAGCTGATACCAAGCTACAGGATTATAGATTTAGCTATTCCTGACCTCCTCTATTCCCTCCTCTATAACACAGAAAGACATAAATGACTCTCCACAAATAGTACCTAAAGATGCCTTCCAGAAAGGTAGCACCCATTTAAGAGATTAGAGAATTCTTCTTTGGGTATCTGATTCTACTTGAATGTGTATTCTCATAAATTCATAGAATGGCTTGAACTGGAAAGGACCTTAAAGATCATCTAATTCCAAACCCACTGCCGTGGCCACAATCATCATTCACTGCACCGTGGCTTTGAACAATTCCAGGGATGGGACAACTACAACTGCTCTGGCACCCCATTTCAATGCCTCACCACTCTCACAGTAAAGAATTTCTCCCTCATATCTAATCAAAACCTACTCACTTTCAGTTTAGATCTAATTTTAAGACAGTTTAATTTTCAGAGGAAAAGTGTGTCAAATACAAGGAGGTAGGCAGGCAGGAGAGAGGGTCTTTGCTCTACTGCTACAGCTAGCTGCTATGTTTATACAAGAAGCAGGTAAAAACCTCTCCTGATTGTGATAAAAGCTAACTACAGCTGGTGGTCACTTTGGGCATAAAACACCACCTCCTCAGTGTGGAATTTTAACACTCATCATACATATTTTCCAGGATTAGGTGGGATGGAGACTTTAAAATTGAGAATTTACATTATGGAAGTATGCTCAAAGTGATTTCTCAACAGGTTTACTTATTCAAATTTAGTACATCTCATGATATGTTATTTGGACTCCCAAAACTGAGCTGGTTACCTCAGTTTCATCTTTAATGAACAAATGTGGAAATATATCCTGGACTGCAAACATCTTCCAGATCTTACAACACTGTCCTTGCCAGCACTCTAAACACAGCATTGAAAGCTGTAAAGCTACAAAGAAGAAATATTTTACTCTTTTCTTCCCTTTTATTTTCTTCCCTTTTTTTGCTGTTTCTTTTCCTTTTCCCTTTTTCTTCTTTTTTTAACAATGTATCTTCAGAAGTCCACTGCTGAAAAAGTGATTAAGTTTGACTGGAGCTTACCTTTGATTACAGCAAAGAGAATATTTTCATTTACTAGGACTGTAAACTAGATACCATCATTCTAATTCAACTGAAATAAAAACAAAATATTTTAAATTACTAATAAATTATATAATGGTTTAAATATTTTCTATGAGGAAAAAGCATGTCTGAAACTAACAGCAGTCCCTTCTCTGGGACAAGCAAGAACAAAGAATCACTTGAAATTAAATACTTCTGTAGAATTCCTAGGTAAACTACATTTTAAAAGCATTAGTGCATGTACTTAGAAATACATCTTCAAGGATAAAGCATTGTGGATTTTTATTTTAAGTCCAGAGACTATGTTGCTTCATAACAGATTTGAAAGGAGGAGGCTTGTTTGGGGTCTTTTTTATTTAGAGCGGTTACACTGTTTTTCTCAAATGTATTAACCAAACAATGGATTTCTGTTTAACTGAAAGCAAGTGAAAAACCACAATTATACCTAGACTGAATTCCACAGTAGGATGTTAAATGATTGATGTTGAGTAATTTAGCTACAGAACAAGATGTGGTTTTGGGGCTAGCTGTAGCATCTTTTTTCATTTCCTTGTAAGGCAAGTCTGTTATTTAAGGAAATAAATGGACAAAGGAAGAGTGAGGTTATACACCTCAATTAATAGTATCTTGCAGGTCCCTTGACTCTTTGTGTTGCACGCTTTAAGCTTGCAGAACTTTGTACTTTGTAAGAAAGAGAAAAAACATTTATATTTGCAAGGCAGGCTAGAGGAAAAGACAATATTTTTGAGATTATTGAGTATGGTTCTCTCTTGCTATAAGTAATTTCCTGAGATGTAGCTAAAACTCCTTATTAGCTAAAAATACTAAAAAAACCCTAACAAGTACAAAGGCTATCTTAAGGCTATCACAATATCCACAACAATCTTCAGAGAATTTGGTGCTGGAACTTGATCTCGGCTTGACCAGTACTTTGACTGTTGGAATTTATCTTCACTCCACAGTTCTGATATTTGATTATCATCCAGATTTTTGTGCTTGAGAAGCAGCCTGGAATTCCAGCATGTTTTCTCATACTCCTTTTAGAAACTGAGAACACTGATATTGAAGGCTGATCCAATAAAGCAAAATCACAGAGGACAGCAGAACTAGACCTTAGCTGTCTGTTTGACCAAACAATACCCATTCCTTACATTCCTTCTTCTTTCTGTTATCTGTTCTAGTGACTAAACAGAAACATTTTTATGGGGATACTCATGGTATAACATGAGACTGTTAGGTGATAAAAGCTCACCTGTACACTCACAAAGGACTCCAAAGAAACAGTGGGGAAGGTGGGGAGAGCCTGAACAATACCCTGCCCCAAGAACTTCCAGGGCCACTGCCATCTCAACAAGGCCAGAGAACTTAACACTTTTATGAGCCATTGGCTATTTATTCCATTTTATGAGAAATACCAGTCACACCTTTTTCTTCAGTGATTCCAGCACAACCCCCCCCATGGAAAGTGCATTTTAGACATGTAAATAAGCTTAGAATTATGGAATTATGTAAATAAAAACATGCATCACCTTGCTGAGATCACCACACTGAGATCATCAGAGCTGTATTGGAGAGCAGAATTAGCTAAGATTTTCAATTCCAAACTTTCAAATGCCCTAATAGATTCAAATAACTAATATTTTGATCGATAGCACTCTGCACAAATTGGTCATATTTTCCTATCAAGAAGTAAATAATCTATGGCCAAATGTTACAATCTGAAGCATCTGTTCATATTGTAAATTATCCATCCCACAATACAACTGTCACAGGCTCATTAGCAAAGGAAACTACAAATTGTTTGTTACTTAAAAATTATGGGATTGTCTGCTAGTCCAGGCAATTACATTCAAAATTGAAAAGAACATTAAACTTTAGTATTCTTGCAGACAAACCAGCCCTTGGGAAAGTTCTTGAAGTAACCCCGAGACTGGATTCTACAGGTCTTAAGCCAAGCTTAACAAAAGTAACTAAATATATATACAATAATTCCAGGATTCATTTTGAGTTCATATTAATTAACCATTTCACACACACTAAAGACAGAAAAGTAAAATGTTTGTTATGCATTATAATAAGCAGCTTTGAATTACCAACACTTCTTCACATAGGTTTGCAGAGACACTGTGGTAAATCAAGACAGCTTGATGTAAAATCTAAGGTATTTTTATATTGCTGCTCAAAGTTTCTCTTTTTACAAGGCAAGTTTCATGAATCCTATCAGGTAGTTGTTGTTGAATTTAATATAATAGATATTTGAGATGGGGGAGGGGGAAATTATTTGCCCTACATTAAATCATGCAGTCAATGCCAAAGTCAACATAAGATTGCTTTTAATTGATCCTACAATTCTGGGATTCATACTCTTTCCCTGTAAAGATTATTGCTCATAAGAACAGATTTTACATTTGGAAAATATTATTTTCTGGAATTCTTTTGACTACTTTCCATTGCTTCACGCCTGATTTTAGAAAAAAAGATTTAAAAACCCAAACAAACAAACATACAAAAAAACCACAAACGATTCTGCAATCATCTGTAACTGTTTGATCTCGATAAAGGTGTTTGTGTACAAAATGCTCTGGAGGCAGTCCTATTGCTTACTGTCTGGTGATTTTGATATCGCTTTTGTCAGCCTTAATAATTCCTGACATATTTTCATAGTTATACTGTTCAAGTACTTGAAAACTGTTACCTTACCCTGCTAAGTTGTCAGGCCAAGTTATCAACATTCAGCTCTTTGAAAATATCCTTATAAGGATATTTTATTCCTTATGTATCAGGTGTATCAATCACTCTACCCCTCTATATTCTTTCCAGCTCCTCACCTTTATTAAGAATCTGAGAGCACAGAGTAGTGACTCAGAGGTTCCCTTTTATAAATGATTGTCCAGTTTTACATTAAATCTTTATTCAACCATGAATTTTAGATTCAACAACAAACCTGTCTTTAACTGTTAAACCACATTATAATTCAAGTGGCAAGAAAGACTCACAGACTAGCTCTGTGGTAATCAATGATTTCATGTTTTAATTGTTGTTGACCAAACTATGCGAGTGATGCCTACCAATCTGCTTTTTCCTTTCAGCTGAGCTGCTGAGGAAAACTGAATTCCAAGAAGCACAAAACCTGAGATTTATTTTTTACTTTCCAAGGGTATTATCTGCTTCAGCTATCCACTAAAAGCAAAGATTCTTTCTTTTTCTGTTTCTTTCAGTTCAAGGGTAAAAGTGATGAGCTAATGTACTAGGTGATTTCATTGGGCATATGTCAAGTTATGCCAGAAAAGGACATGTCCTTATTGCAACTGACAGACATCTAAGAGCCCTCACTATTGCTAAAATGCTTTCATAACTGAATGAACAGTATGGGGGCCCTGCAAGAGAAAGGTAATTTCGCTTAGAGAATGAATGTCAAGAGAGCAAGTATCTCCCTTCTGGTTTTGCACCATAAGGTGGTTCAAATGCATTGTAATTTAACACTAGAAGAGACAGACTCATGGACTTTACAGCCTGTTCACTTTGGAAGAGCAAATAATAATAATGATTAAAGAAGATGGGTCCATCACCACCAAGTGCTTAGAGCCTTGCTTTGCCTTGCACATTTCCTTGTAAACAAAATTAACTCCTCACCAACTTTTGTTACTTATACAGCAAGCAATCTTAGCAGAGGAAGTCTGGAAGTCAATGGCCAGAAAATCTGAGGTGAAACATTTGCCTTAATTTAGTTATCCAGTGTCATTTGAACTGCCCTAGGGCAAACAACCTGGCCAGCTGTTGCCAGTCCGGAGGCACTACTCCGTTTAAGTCCTGTGACGTAAGAAGGAGTCTGGTTGCCTCAGATACCACAAACAACTTTAAATGTCACTGAGTAACAATGTGGAAGAAATTGAGTCATCAGATAGATAGAAAACAGAGCTGCAAATGGGCTTGAAACGTGTGAATATTCATGCTGCATAGAGGAATATACATTGCATTCATATAGGCAAACCATGCCAAAAGCACTCCTATTAGGCACAATGGCAATGTTCCTATTGATTAAACCCAAGAAAAATCTTGCCTTTAGTTATTCTATGAGTATTTAATCAAACAAATTGGACCACAGTGAACACCTATGTGCCCTGTCATCCACCCAATAAAGATCTTTAGCTATAGGTAGCTTCCATTTTTTGTGAACTAGCAAAAGAGGGCTGGTTTCCTACCAAATCTATTTATCTTTATTGTCTTCCTTTTTGGCTCATGTCAACTCCTGCTCTTACCTTTCTATCAGTTTTTCTGGCTCTTAAGCTAAAACCACATACTGTAGATATTTAGACCTATTTTTCTAAGTTTTCTGTCAGAAAAATGGAAAAAAACCCTTTATAAACATCCCAAATTTAGCATTTTCTAATGCTTGTAGTTAAGAAAAAACTAATATTTGGCAGCAGTGGTCTTGCAGATTCCCACATTATTTTATTTGCCACACCTCTGTTGTGGTGCATAAGAGAGTAACTTAAAAATTCAGAAATATTACTAATAACAATAATAACAACAATTAGTCATAGTAGTAGCAGTAGTAATGCTAATGAAGTTCTCTCTGCTTCTGGAAAGCTGAAAAGCAAATTTGGACACTATTTGGAGGAAACCAAAATAGTGAACAAAGAAGCAAAAATAATTGTCTTACTTTCTAAGGACTGCAGTGAAACAAATTAGAAACAATTTGGAAATACAGAGATCATTTCAGTGGCTCCCTCTGATAAAAGAGACTCAGAGTCAAACCCAATCAAAGACCACTAGCAATGTCCAAATTGTGGTTGCACTGACCTTTATTTTGATGTGTTATGCTCTGCTGACTTTGTGGAGGAAGGGCATTTCAGACAGAATTTTCAGCTGGTTTGCTAATTCGTATTTGTTTCCTGGGCTGATATATTACTGGCTATATAAATTGTTTAGTGCCACAAGTATGATTATTAGCAGCAGGAACAAGAGGGTGACCATACATGGGTGGCCTAATCATTATTTATGTTGAGGCTTAGAAAAATAAAATGCTAGACAATTTATTTCAGCTTTCTCTTAGACCATCCTTATTTTGACCTGTGTCTGCTGTTGTTGTGAAGACACAAAGCAGAGGGGATATTTGTTTTTTTACAGAACAAAGCTGTTGTTTGTGCTTCAGACCAAAATGACAGCGTACAGTATTATGAGCAATGACATTATGGAGACAGTCTGATGGAACTGGGAGTACTCACTATGTACTGAACATGCATCAGCTGTCAGTGCCTGACAGGGGACATCCAGTGAGTCACTTTGTTATCAATACCCAAATTTGCCTTAGACAGTTTCCAATGTCTTGTCATTGGAATCTCATTCTGTAAATTTTTCTTAACCTTGCAAGCCTTTAAAACATAGCAGAGAAACCTGCAGAATTGTAAGATTTTTCTTAGATTCATTTTCTCAGGATTTCCTACAACAAATTCAGAATGAGGCTCAGTTCTTTAATTTGAGCTATGAGAATTGCATGTGCTCTGAGTGTAAAAACTGCTAGAGATACTTACTTAAAACTCTGGAAGTAAATAAAACCAAAATTTTTTGGGGTTGCAGTTTTGTTAATGGTATCACAGAGGACGAAGTTAAGGGGGATCAGAACAGGGAAAGGGATATAGACTTAGCAGAAATCTTTAATCCTTTGTGTGCAGTACCATTCCTAAACAGAATTAATCCAGAGAATTTAGATCCTTGTTGCTTGTAGCCCTTTTTTCTTCTCGGGTTAAACTTTGTCAAGATATTCAAAAGCTGAATGTGAATGTGATGTGAAACAAACATTAAAGATCCTGTTCAAAGGTAGGAGATACATATACCTGCATCAGGAATATTTGTGATCAGCTTATAAAAGGTCTGTCCTCAAATGCAGTATTTGTAGTCTGATCATGGATATTGCCTCAATGTAAAACTGATGTTCAAAGAGTAAATTACACTGTGTAAATTGCTTATCCGCTCTCACTCTGTAACCAGCGTCATAAGGATTTTTAAAGAGCTGGTTCAACTCTCTTAATTCTTCTATTAGCTGACAACATTTTTATGATAAGAAAATTCCCTTCACGAGAGTGCCTTCACCTTTCTATCTTGCCTGTATTTTTCTGGGTTTTTTTTCTTGGTTGTTTGTTTGTTTGTTTTTTAGCACAAGGATATTTAAAAAAAAAAAAAAAAGGGGGATCGAACGACCTGGGGGNCTATTTTCTTTGTTTCCTTATTGTCCAAGAAGGCATTTTAATTTGATCAGCTGTTTACATCAGCAAGCTAGTTTCAGATCCGAAAGCTTATACAATCAAATCAAATGAGGTCATCTATCTCAACAGCCTGAGTTGCAAGCAGAATTCCATCCCAATGAATTTTCATCCTACATCACAGATAGAGCAATACAACAGCAGCAAGAATTTTACTAAAGTGGGAAAAGCTACCTGTAAAACATTATATTGATATTGGGTGCTTATATTTTCATATTATCTGCGTTTTCTTATCATATAAAAATGTACATCCCACTTTCTCTTGCAGAAGATACATGTAATGAAAGGTAACACTTAAAAAAATAGAAAATCCTTTGTCTCCTTGTCTAGAAAAAAATATTAAATCTTCCTTACAGGTAAAATTTTGGTTTGAAGAAGGTCGATAGAAAAAAAAAATTAAAAGTTTGTCATGCATCATTGATATTTTGCATATTATCTTTATCTACAACTTAGAGAACTGCAGATAAGGGGCAATTGTCCTTAAAGCAAAGACTGTACAGGTCACTAGTTCCGAATTCCATTTTTCATTATATTTTGCCCCAAATCTATTTATTTTTGAAGTTAGCATTAGAAAATTAAACCCAGAATATTTTCTCCTATTCCTCACTATCTTAGTCTCCAACACAGGACATTCCTTTCATGCACAATATTAAGATGGCCCTATTTAATCTGTAGGTCAGGTCTTTAATCAGGTTTTAAAAAGCTCTTTGCTCTATTTGCATAATGCACATTGCTAAGCCACAGCTAATGCGGCAGACTGAGCTACACCCCAGGGTTTTTTTGGATGCCAAACTTTTTTCATTTTTGCTGTCTCTACAACTTTAAAAATATACTCATTTACAACTGCTATTCAAAAGAAAAATGAAACTTGCAAAACTAACAAAATAATGACATTCTTCTTCTTTGCTTTTAAAGGAGGATATTTTTTTCTGTATTCCTATTGCAATTTTGTACATTTGGGTGTTGAAGGAATCAATTTTCTACAGAGTTGGCAATACCTTTCAATATGCAATGAGACCTCTATATCTTTCTGCTCAGCAGTTGCTTCTTGCTACTTTTGCACAGTTTACTGTGACGGTCACGGTGGACATCGCTGTCACAAGTACGTACAATTCATAACACAATAGAGATTAGCCTTAGAGAAATATCATCACGTGGAAAACAAATCAAACCAAAAATTTTCCTACTTGTTTTGCCTGAAAATCTCTGTCTCATTGTCTGCCCCAGCAGAGCTGAAATGCGTGAGGCTTTCCTTTTCTCACGAAACTTTCTCTGTAGAGGACAGGGCAGATTGATTTATCATCTGCTGCCGGACAGATGGAAGGACACCACCACAGGCAAGAACATTGCACTCCCTGATTAAACTCCAGCTCCTAGTTTTAGAGATGAAGCACTGGGGGGGGGCGGGGGGGGGAAGGGGAGAGGGAATGAAGTTGTATCCTCCTTGTATCCTCCACTCCCCTTTCCCTATTTCCTCTATGCAAAAGCCAAGGAGTGGCATCACCATGTAACACTGGTTGCTCTTAAGCAGGTGCTCAGCATTGAGGAGGTCTTTCTCCCTGTGGTTGACAGCAACTTGCCTGGATGCTCAGAGTTTGAGGTTCATCCTCCCGGATAAGTGTTTCCTCTAAGCAGTTACTGCAATTGTGCCACCATTTGGAGGAGCTCAGACCATCCCATGATGAGCACTGGGTAAAATAGGCTCCTCTCTGAGGATCCTGGATTGCAGCTTAGCAGCCATGTAAACCAGAGATCAGTTCTGCAGCCCTGAAAGTATCTTCTGAACTATATTCTATGTCCATATTTCCTCACTGAGAAATGGAAAGCATAATTTCCAGTATATTTGGGTTATTTCCAACAGCACCTAGGAAAAGAAAGAAATGGGTGTTCTATGTGAGCTGCTGTGGTAGCTTCTATAAGGAAACAGGTCATCTTAATGTGTTTTTAGAGGGTCAAGCTTTATGGGGTAAAATTCTATTTAAAAATTTCACTGCTACTGCCCATTTAATTAAATGTTTATGTTGCGACCTGGAAAAAGATGAAAAACAGACAACAATACTTAAAAAAAAATTACATGATTACATTACATCCTGCATTTCAGTGGCTGGTTTTGAACATGCAGAGAGTGGTTGCAAGCAGAGCTCAGGGGAACTTTGTCAGCCTGCATTTTAAGTGATGTAACAGTTCCCTTGAACACAGGAAATAAGAATTTAGGTAACCCTTTTGGCCTTGAAACAGTTGATGTAGAGGCTGACTCACCGTCATACCAAGCAAGAAGCTATAAGGTTTTGCTGCCTCCATTTGACCACTGATTCTTTTGTCAAATATCACAGCTCCCATTGCAGAGCTGGCTGAATCACTGACTTGCCACAACCATAACCTGCTGTATTTATGGAGACCATCAATGAGTTTAGTATAATTGCAAGCATCTCTAAGGTTAGCACAGGGAGGGAAGGACCTTGATGCCAAGGACCACAGTTCCAGTGTGGAGGTTAGCTGAGTTAGCTGAGGTGTTTGAAGAGATTACTTCCCCCCAGCATGAGGACAGCAAAAACTAAATCCCATGGCAAGTAAACTCAGTAGAGACTACGAATCCAACCTATTTCTCCATATTTAGCCTGGAATATTTTAAAGCAACATGTCCAAAAGGATTAAATATATCACCGCAGTCTGGCCCCTGGAATACCAGCAATTGTTCCAACTGAAAGATTACATTTTTAATTCAGTTTAGCACTGATTTACCCCAAAACTGTGAGTTAGATTAGGACCGTAGCAATGGTCCAAGTGCACTATGAAACCTATACCTCTTGTTTCCTGAAGGTTTACAGAAAGCTAATCACACAATCACAGAAGCAGGTTGGAAAAGACCCCTAAAATCATCAAATCCAACTGTTAACCTGACACTGCCAAGTTCACAACTAAATTATACCACTAAGCATCACATTTACATATATTTAAAATGCCTCCAGGGTTGGTGACTCAATCACTTCCCTGAGCTGCCTGTTCCAATGCTTGATATTCAAGTTATTTCAAAATTCTGAAGTCCAGAGTTGCTTGTGATGGAGTTCATCTGGTATTGAAGCAAACACATGACAACTATAGTGCTTAGAAAAAAAACCCTTAAAATAGCATGCACAAAATGGCCTGTCTACAGAGCACATTCCTGTGGAACTTTAGGTGCAAGAGGCCTGTGACTTTGCTGGAATTGTGTTCTCTGTGTTTGTAGCTATGCTCCATTAGCTGTGATAATTGCCTCTGATTAATCAAAGCTAACACACCAAGGTGCTTTATAGAAAAACAATTTCTATCAATTTGGTACCACTGCAAATTGCACTCCAGGGTCCACACTCAGCTGAAGTGGTTTGAAAGTAGTCTAATTCAAAAGGTTCTGTTGAACCTCAGTGTACTTCACTAGATTGATCTTTCAGAGTTTCTCATCGCCTTGGTTCTTATCACTTATCCTATTCAATCTCTCCTTTTTCAACTTTTTATTAAATTTTTTTCAAGCTATCAGCAGATTCCATGGAAGATTTTGAGTGAAACCAGCCAGAAAATCATTTACTTTAGTAATGTCCTCATTTCCAGGGCTAGGAAGGAAAAGATATCTCCCTCTGGTTATTGTGCAGTACAAGAATGTCATATTGCAAAATGTGCCTTCAAAACTGTTAAGATTAGTTGCTTGCTAGACTATGCACAGATCATAAGCCATTTAATTTGGATAGTTACCATCACAGAGGAGAGATAATTATTGATATTTTCTGCTATTCTAACTAACTGAAACTTATCTGAAATGCAAGAGGTATATTCAAAAAATTGTTCTTTCTCTGGCTACAATTGTAAATGTATTCATGTCATACTTTTAGTTAGTGGCCTTTACACCACCTGAGACCTGCAGTATTTTCAGCTTTGAGGCAAAATGGATGTGTGGAAATTAAAACACAGGAGGAAGTTCCATACCCTCATGATGGAGTTGGCTTCACTTGGCAGAGCACCTGAGCACAGACCAAATTATTACCTTCATATAATATCTAAGCTGATCCTTATTCTGGCAATTCTTACTCTTACCCTTACTAGGGACTTTAAATAACAGTGATAACGATATATCACTGCCCCGTCAATAGAAAATGCATCATAATAATAGAAAACCCATGAATGCTTCTATTGTTTACTTTTAGTGTTAATGAGCAGCTGATTCCTTTTACAATATAATATATAAAAGATATAATATACTATAAAGAGATTCCTATATGATATTGCTATGTAGAACTGCTCCAGAAAAACTCAGATCAAGGAAATCATAGAATATTTGAAGTCAAATCAATTAACTATGCCAAAATAAATTTTTTACCATGCATCTTCATCATCATCATGTTAAGAAAGATGTGCTCCACACTCTGAATTTTTAACAACAATTTAGTGGGAAAACTGGGGTTTTTTTTCCAAGATGCATTTCTCTTCTAGCCATGTCTTGTGTATTCCTACTGCACAGAAGAGAAATGTTCTACTTCCCTGAACACAGAATCAAAAATAGTTGTGTGGTCCCATGTGAGTGAATGAGGGATCTCCCTTTGTCAGTTGAAGAAGGTTCTTAAATATATGATGCTAAAGGAGTCGGTGTCTCATCCATGTCTTCTTGACCAGAAGAAGTGAATGAGATGTGGCATCCCATCTTACAGGATGTTGCAGATCATGACACTTTCATTGTTACCTTTCCTTTTTAATACAGTGGAAAAGAGGGAGCTAGCTCTGTGGATAGGAATGGATATCTGGGTATAAATGAGAGGAATACCTGAAGCTCAGCTTTAGTTTCATTGGAACTACACAGAAGCAACTACAGTCCCCAGACTGATACCTTGAAATGCGGAGACATGTCCTGATTTCCTGTTCCTCCTTTGGGTGATGCACAAACCAATTCAACAGATCAGACAGATTTATGAAGAAAATATATTCAATAAGCATTTCTGTAAGCTTAAAGCTTATACTAGGAAGACCAGATCCAAGGCTTTGATGCTGTCACATAAACTGTATAAACAAATGGTATCACAAAATTTTAATTGAATTTTGCAGCTCTACAAAAGATTTTAAAACTCATGGGGGGATTCATTTTGGTAATCTGTCAAACCTTCCAGCAAAACTTTTCATTGCTATTGCCAAAACAAGCAATAACACATTTCAAATATGAAGATCCATGTACACAGTTTGGGGGGGGATTGTTTTCTTTTTTTAGAGGAAAACAAGTTGAGTGTATTAAAGATTTAAAAGGAGATAACAATGTGAAATTCTTGCAGATCTGCATATAATTATCCTGTTGCAGTGAGATAACCAAAATTTAATCATGTGGAAAGAGCTGAGGAACTGTTTTATGAAATAGTAATTCCTAGGAAGTTTGGGAATAACAAAGCAGAGGTAATATCTCTAATCTGCATTCTGTTGGCTTTCTGGGGGGTGTGTATGTTTTATGGTTGCTTTAGTTTTGCATCAGTAACCTGTCCTTGTAGAGTCCATTTTGTTGATTATTATTCAATGCTTGCAAAAGGATGTGCTTTCTTGGTTTTATATTTTTTGTGTAAATTCTTGTACTGCATACCCTCTACACTGTTATTGATGCTGAGCTTACTTACCTGCTCAGGTTAAATTTGCTCATAATATTTAAGATGCCAAATATTTAGTTAAAACCCCACTCAGATGCTTCTTTTTATGAAGCAGCAGAATCTATAAAACACTTATTTTTCCACTGTGGTTCTGACAGCAAAAAAAACTTGTCAATGTTATGCTGTGATAGATATTTCAATGTAACAGAAACCATTCCAGAGCTGGGCTGATGCTTTTAAGTCAAGTGCACAATGGGTTTTGTTCCAGGAAACAGGCATAATCCAAACCCTATCCTAAGAAGCAGGTCTGAGGCAGTGACTTTCATGCTCAGTTCAAGATTTCCTTTGCTTTTATTCCATTTGTTGCTAAGTAGGTGGTATTTGTTTTCATCAGGTAGATTTTTTTGTTCAATTGGGGTTTTTTTTTTTGTTTAAGTAGCAGGGTTAAGCATTTTTATTATGTAACAAATAGATGAGGTATTTTTGATGTAATCCAAGTAGTTTATGTAGTGGAATGAAGAGGGGAAGGGGCTTTTCGTACCCTCACATTTCTCTGCTTATAATTTATGAGGAATTCAGCATCTGAGTAACTGTGAAATCCAAGGAGCCCTTATAAGGTTATGCTGTCTTTTGATTTCCTAGCTCATTTGGTTCTTGCCCAGCTCTCGATCTCACTTTTTTGTTCGTTCGTTTTTGTGATTCAAAAGCACTTCCCATCTTCATTCACCTTACATATAAATTTTCTTTGTGGTAGATATTGCCCTCCTACTCTGGGGTTTATTTCAGGAAAAACTGGCCTAGTCAGTGAGAAAGTAACTAATCATCATTTAATGTGAAACAATTCAGTATTTTTACTGACAATATTTTAAAAGTTAGAATTATTGAGAATTTATTTAATTAATTTACCCATGTCTGCAATCTTGAATACCACAAAAAAAATAGAATATTCTGAGTTAGAAGGGAACCACTAAGATCACCAAAGTCAAAATACTAGTCATGCACAAGACACCTCTAGAGTCACACCCTGTGCCTGAGAGCACTGTCCAAACACTTCTTGAACTCTGCCAGGCTGGTGCTGTGACCACTTTCCTGAGGAGCCTGTTCCAGTGCCCAAACACCCTCTGGGGGAAGAACCCTTGTCCAATATCCAACATAAACCTCCCCTGACACAACTTCAGGCTGTTCCCTAAGGGAATGAGGGCCTTACAATGAAAACCATTTAAAAAAACCCAAAAACAGCCAACGAACATAATTTTAATATTAAAAAAAAAAAAAGAAACAAAAACAAAAACAAACAAACAAACCCAAACCTGAACTTTCTTCTGTTTTATAACGAATTTTGATTTCTCTTCTGATTGATAAAGAGCACACATGAAATCAGCAGTATTGTGGGGGAAGTTAAATACCTTTCATAGGTATATACTGTTCATTTTTTGACGATATATTTTCTGATGCTGACAAAAACCAGCATCAGAATTAGTAAGAATAAGGTGCCCATAGGGAAAGGTTTTGACAGGAACTAAACATATATGCTTTCTGAACTAAATGATAAATTCCATTTTCCAATCAGATAGATATCTGTAGGGTATAATAATGACTTTACTTCCCAAAGTTCAAAACGGGTACAAGAATTTCTTAATTTTCTTAAAATTCAACTTTGCAAGCCATCCTCTTAGATTCCACATATTACTTCTAAGCATTCACAGGTTCAATTTTTATTTCCATATTGTAAAATTCACATTGACTAGCACATGGCTTGCCTATAGGCTCTTTGTGGATTGCTAGCAGTATATCTGTATCATATTTCTCCAAATAGACTTAATATGTCTGCAAGTCTGCATAATAATATGCCCTTTACTGCTCTTTTAAATGCCTGCATCTTAGAAATAAGCAGTCTCTGAACAGGCTATGGCCTGCCTCTGCATTTTGTGATATGCAGCACCCAACCAAGACTGTGGCATTCATTGCTAATAAATTCAGTGACAAACTGTAAATTTTCTATGGTATCATCAACTAAAAAATCATTCTGAAGCATATCACTTTAATAGAAAATGCATAATCCAACCAGCACACGCATGTAGGAGCTAACCTATGCCATGGGAATGTATTAAACAGCATCATTTTTACAAAGTTTTCACATCCTTCTCATTGCAAAAGATTTTCACCTGCTTCATGTGGCGTACAAAAGGATTATTTTTCTCTAGCTTCCAGGCAGAGCAGTAGGGTATGCAGAAAGTCTTCTTTGTCAACTCACTCCTGGCATCTGAAATGAAAATTATAGGGTTTTTTACAACCCATTTACCAAAGAAGAAGTAAAACCAGGAAAAAAAAAAAAAAAAAAGAAAAAGAAAAAGAAACATTGATGCTCACCTCACATCAGGAAAAAATATATTATTGCCAGGACAGAAACATAGAGAATAAAGAACAATCAGATTTAAAAGATCATAGCAAAGCAGTAAAAATTGGGCAATGCTTCTGGGAGAAATTATAATACAGGGATGAAGGAAAAATATACAGAAAGAGACAAGCTGAAAAGCTAATTGTAAGCATTTGTTGTTGTAAGCAGAGGTTTTCACAGGTCTAAATACATAAAAGAATTAATATTCTCCAATTTTCCTTAAATGTGTCTGCAGTGATAAACTCAGAAGTGGCAGCAAGGGAAAACACAAGAAATATCCTGGATACATGGGGAGATATACCAGTAAGAAATTTACAGTTTAATCAGATTTTGGTAATCTGGGACACTCAGATCATAAATTACTTGAAAAAACCTTCTTGTGAATCCTTTCTTAATTGCTTCCCTTTGAAGGGCTGTTCCTAGTCTTCTGCCTTCTTGCCAAGATTTTGCTGCAATGTCATTTTCCCACCACCAGTAGAACCCAAGGAAGTCTAGTTGTTACTTCACAACACTAGATTGAAGATTTCTGCACTAGATTTAAGATTCCCAATCTCATTACCAACTCTTCTGGAACTTCCTCTCTCCCTCTCTCTTCCCAGAAATGAGAGCTGCATGGAAAGAGCACTTCTATGAACAGCTGTCATTGGAAAAGGAGTGCCGTCTTTCCACGTCACTAACACCCACATCCCCAGACCTTCAATCTTTTCTAACCCCACTGAAATTTATATCCAAACTCCAATCCCCTAATACTTTCAACTTAGTTCCCCCTTGCTTGTTCCTTTGTGAACCATGCCACTCTGCCTTCCAATAAGTCATCTCTGCTTTAGGTGAGGTCAGGTAAGATTCTATGAACCTCACCAGCTGCAACGTGTGCTGCTCTGCCAGAGCTGCAGCTGGGCAAAGCTCAGATGGTCTGATCTCAGCCACCCTTATTCTCTGGCACTTGACAAGCTGGCAGTGTTTAGCAAGGACACCATGAGAGTAGGTAGTAGCACTGGAATGGGAAGAAGTACTTTAGGATGTGTCCTATATGAACTAAGTGTGACCACACTTAGGAAAGCTGTATTGCTGTGTTTTCTGATTCAAACCCCAAGAATTGGAGATTTTTGGTTCTTCAACAATGGATTTCTGTCTTATGTTTTCAGATAACAATTGGACAAAAAATAATTCTCTGAGATACAATGTCACTCCTAATTACCCAGCTTACAGAAACTCAAGGTTTTGATGTAATTACTCAGAGGATGGTAGGGCTGAATTTCCTGGGTTGATCAATATCCACGACAGTTACCAAAAGAGTATTAGTTCATTTGTAGAGGCAGGGCTTGGCAAGGCATTCCACAACACCTTGAAGGTTATCTGTGCAGTATTGGAAAGCTGGATTACTGTGTTAGCACCTAGTGCTAAAGAAGTCATTAAGAAAAAACATAGAGAAAAACTATTTGCCTATCAATATGGAGAAAGTTGTAAGAGCGATTTTAGGCCCTGGAAAGCTGCAAAAAGGATTTCAGCAATTTTGTTTTCACCCCAACTTGCTTCTGCCATGACATTGAAACAATTAGATCGAGTTAGGTGTTAGCCAAGTAAACAAACCAATGCCATATCCATTGCAATCAGTGATAAGCTGACAAACGTCAGCAGTGTTAGACAGACTACCTTTCAAAATAGATCAATAATTGATTTTCTTTTACTGGCACACGGACACAGTTGTGAAGAATTTGAAGTTTGTGTTGCATGAACCTTTTTGACCATTCTGAATCTATCCACAAAAGCATACAGAAGCTGAAAGATTTGACAGCTCAAATCCAAGAAGAGAGTGAATCATGGTTAGAAAATATGTTTAAGAAATGGAGCTTTGCACCTTGAGTAAGAGAACTTTGTAAAATAGGTTTATATGTGTTGGTTATTTTAATGGTGATACTAGTAGAGTACCTGGTATACTTAGGTATGTATGGACAAAATGATGGACAAAACTATCAAAAAATTTTGGTTGTATAAGAGAGAGATGTAAGAAATGGAATTACAGAAAGTTCTCGAAATCTTACAGAGATAGTGGATGAAGTACAGACATAAAAGAAGGCTTTGAATTAAAACCTTTGAATGGACAAGACTTATTAAAGCAATGAATAGTAGCTACTACTGGATTTGACTTAAATCTTTTGAACAGAGCATTTTTACATTTTTACAGCATTAAAATTACTGCAACATAGAACAGCATCGCCTAAAGCAAGCGTAAAGCTACGTAACGCAATGTAGTTAATAAGTGACGAAGTTAAGAGAACTTCTTTTTAGTTGAACTGATAGGGGAAATTGTGTGGGAAATAGAAAAGCCACAAAACTCTTAGAAAGCTGTGGGAAAGCAAATCTCAGAAATGTGAGAAAGTTAAAGTGAGCAAGGTCAAGAAATAATGGAGCTATGCACAATATCAAATAAGGACTAGAAAATATGCTTAGCAGGATAGTAGAAATATGTATGCTCAATAATGAACTATTATCCCTTGTCCTAGACCATTACAAGAAAACATTATTAGAAGTACACGTGAGCCTTTAGTAATTGGCTAAAGCAACTGCTTGTAAAGCTTTAGCAATCTGCAATTGGCTGAAAAGTTTTTAAAATGCACTGTAACCAGGAAATATCCAGCAGCTGCCGTTGCAGTGGTTGAGGCTGCATGACTTTGTTAAATGAGACTGATAATTATAATAGAATAAAAGCTTCAAGACAGCCACTCCAGCCATCCCCATCTCATTCATATTCACTTAAAATTCCAACATGTTTGTACTTACTCTCTGAGGAAGAAATTCATGGAACAACATACAGAAGAGCCAAGCAATATGATAGCATTTGCTATTCTTAGTGTAAATTAAAAGGATACCTGAGATGAGACAGAAATTACATTCATTCAGTCTCTAGTCAATCCCAAACAGGAGATGTGTGTGTGTCAGAGGGTCTTTGACCACAGTGGAACATTTTGCCTACAGCACATGTAATTAGCTGAAATTGTCGTTAAGTGTAAGTACAATCTATGGCTAATGTACTTTAGAAGATGATATGCAATTGTCACAACCAGCCTATCTGCTATCCCTTCAAGATCAAGGAGTCTTCTCAGAATAGTGATTTCCAGCGATATAGACACTCTCAACAATTGGAAAGGAAACTTGAATTACATTTGCATTTACTGTTTTATATGAACAACAACAGTTTAGGAAATGATGAACTCAGTTTCTAGCCTACTAGAGATATCCATTTAATAGGAAATCACATTTCAAAAAGATGGGTTCTCAGGCAAATGGAGTAGAACAGAAAACATTGCAGGCAAAGTCGCAGTACCAGTCGGTGTGTCAGAGTTGCAGTATCTGAAATACCTTGCTCTTATACTGTCCAAATGGATGGAATAATGTGAAATAAAACTGGACTTAGAGAAGAATGATAGTAATTAGCACAAAAACATACAAGTAACTTCTCTGAAGAAGGATTTAAAAGACTGGGATTTCTTCTTCTCTGAAAGTAAAAGAAGTAATGAATAAAAATATCTAAAATAGTAAAAACATGCTGCAATATATCTCTCCTTCTAATTCTTTTCCCCATTGCCAAAATAGAATAATTATTCTCTGGACCATTTATTTGGAGTTTCAGAACAAGAAATAGAGCTTGACTGAAAGTTTGGTAGTCTTCATAAATACGTCTTCTAAAAGAGATTATGGATTCAGCAGAAAGCATTCATGATGAAGTTTTGATAACCTTTAAAATAGTCCATTGATACTGAAAGTTAGTATATATCTGAGTGACATAATAACCAGGACCAAGGATGATAGATTCACTTCTAGCCACAACATCTACTTGCATTGCTGTTAATGCAGCCATATGCCCCAATTACCTTGTTTCAGATTATCCTCAACCAGTGAAGTCCTTCAGAATTACACTCCTACGCCACATTAGTTCCAAAGGATTTCACAATTATTGATGTTGTTATCATGGGAATCAGGAAAAAGCTGTTGTCAGTGGAGTCTGGCACACATACAGAGGTTGCACCAGCATTATTTCTGTTAGAAATGTATTTTTCTACTGAAATATTTAGGCAACTGCCTTTTTCAGTGAAAGCACAACTCTCATTCATCTGTGAATGTGCATGTACTGAAGAACAGCACAGTCTCTTTCCCTATGGGGAAAGAGATACACTAAGATAAGACTTTTATCCTTTTGTATCTACATCCTCACAAGACTGTAATTAAGCAGTGCAATTTTTTGCAATGAATTGTACATCAATATCTGAACTTATTAACTACTGCAGAACTGGAAAAGTCTTGCTATTATCCAAAACATGCTCATAAACTCAAATATATTCAACTAAAAAAAGATTCAAGAGTATGTGACTCTGATGTATAAGAGCTTAGTATCAGAATGAGTGAGAATGTGTTACCTAGGTGCACTGATGATGTCATTTAGAAAGAGCTCTGGGGGTTTAAATAAATAAGATTTGCATATAACATTTACTTTCAATGTCCAATATAGAAAAAAGGTACATATTAATCTTTGAGTTAATTTGTTTCCCTAAGCTACCAAAGTTTTTTATAAATTAATATGTATTTCTAGGTTTTCCCTTGCTGCTGTCAACAATTGGCAAATATATTGCTCAGCATCTTAGTTTGCACCATTTGTTTTGTTCATGGTGCACTGGCACTGCTGCCCCACATCTCATTTTAATACTTGCACTTATATTGTAAAGAGTATCTACATCAAGTGCAGATGCCCTTAAATAATAATTAGCAGTGTGATTTGGTAAAGACATGGAAAAAATAAAAGAGCAAGTAGTTATCAAATTTTCAATTCATCAGTAAAGTCTGAGGAAAGATAAAATGGTATAATGGTCTTTCTTGTCTGGCTGCACTGAGGTTCGAGAGACTGGAGATCTGTTTTCAAGTTTGCTTCATTTGTTTTGTATGACCTTCAAAAAACATCAGTTTTGTGGGTTAGTGGTGAACCTTAGTACTACTTCCCCATTACTTACATGTTTCAGCCATCTGTCGCACTCATATATTTAAAATAACTTAAGCTCTGAGGGACAAACAAGGAGTATCACACCAAACCCCTTGACACTTGGGATTAATCACAGGTGAGACTGGTCACAGGAAGAAACTCAGTCCTCAAGCCCTGAGAGATTCTGCCTATTCTGTCTGGACGATGTATGGTCAATGTCTATTGTTTCAATTTTTCACCTACAAGGCAAAAATCCTTTTTTCTCCTAACATTTGCTCGCCTTCCCTTAGGCCCTGTTTAGAGGTTCAGAGGTTAATGTGCTAGTATGAGAGTTAATCTAAGATAATAGCAGTTAAAATTGTCTGAAGGCTTTGTCCATATATCACATTGCTTAAAATTTTTATTTTCACAATGATTTCTGTGTAAGGTAATCATTAACTGGTTGTGTTAATACATTTGGTAAAATGCACGGTGTCCACCTGTGAAGGGATTTCAAACTTTGGATTCTATGTACAAATACAACAGAGATATTCAGCTCTCCCCTCTTTCAGAATCCTTTTTTTATTTTTCTGCTGCTTTCAGAAATTATGCAAAAAAGTAAATGTTTTAATAATTCTAAATTAGGGGAAAAAATTGAATCTGCTCATCTCCCACTATTTAGCTTTCATCCTCGAGCCAATTACACTCCATTGCTGACTGGTTACTACAGGACTTTGCTGTTTTCTTACAGAAATAAGTACTGTATCTACTGTTACTTTTTCATCTGATTGTCCAGGATTGATCACTCACTTGTCCTCAATCTGCTTAAATTAACAGGTAGAAGTAGAGACTTTGATATGTGAGGCTTTTCAAAGAAAGTGACAACCCAACAATGCTAACATAGCATCCCAGTTCCTTCAAATGCTCTGTTTCAAGAAAATAACTGAGAACAAGTGACATCGTGGTAGAATCTGAACTATTTAAAGCAGAATGACGGGAAGTTTCCATTTTTCAATCTACTTTCATTTTCCAGGCAACTTTCACTTCATAGAATACACTCATGCCAAAGAAATCAACCCCTATAAATTCTGCAGTCTTTCATTTACCAAAAAAAAAAACCAAAAAAACAAAGAGGCTTTAAACAGTATTTCATTGTGTACCTTTATGTTTCTTTGATGCTACTTTTTGTACTTAAGGGCAGTCAGGAATTTTTTAGATATAAATAAAAAATCAGTTATCAGAACAGTACCTTGAAAACACATATTAATCTAATAGGAATATAATTGTGTGTGGGAAAAATATTAATTGATTGATTGTTATAGTAAAAGGATTACCATAATGATAAGGATCAAGGTCTAAGACAGCAATTAGGAGTCTGGCTTCATTAACTAAATTTTCCAGCTGGTCATAATATCATAAATCCAAGTTATGATTGTTGCTTTACCACAGAAAATGTCTTTGGCTTATATATTTTCAATATAGAGAGTAAAACAAAAATTTTCTGAAGATTTTGTCCATCACATTGCTTTGTGATTCTAACTTCTCATTTGTAACATAAGATAAACATTAAACATCCTCACTTTGTATATGAATCCAAGATTACTCTGTAGCTAAGGATGGAAATCTGTTTGGCGTGTTTGTCAAGGAATTATACAGTTGCATACAATCTTCAATAAATATTCCTTATGTTTTGATGGTTATTTGACAACTTAAAAATAATCAGGCATTTTATTAGTTGCACTGAAAATGAACACCTAAGTCCTGAGATATTTCACATCTGACTGTTTAAACTGATAATGAATGTGGAATTTTTCATCCTATGGTTACCACTAGTTATATATGTACAGTCCAGTGCTTCTGTACAGAATTTTGTGTGCAAGAACTAAAAATATATTCTCTTGTCTGAAAAGGATTTTTCTGTCATTGCTGGCTAGTTAGTAAAGCCATTGATGATCTGAAGAGTAGCAGAACACTAAAGCTTCCCTGAGTTACAGAAGTGGGAGAAATTAAAAACAAGACAGAAAAAATAAGTAAAATAAAAATCTGACTTATATCTCATTTAGAGTATGATTTCTGACCTTTCATTTGTAATTTTAAAAAACCAAACAAACAAAACACCAGAAAGTCTTTCCAGAAGAATAAACTTAATAGTTATGAACATATTAAATCAGTAGGATATACTCAAAGCAAAATTATAATAAATGAAGAGATTGTTCTTAAGCAAGAGTTGTCTTTAAACAACTAAAATATTAGTTGTTTAAAAAAAAAATCGACAAACCAGTTTAACCAGCTGTAATAGAAAAATGAAAAAGATAAATGTCTGAAAAAAAGTCCTGAACCTGCAAATAGTTACACACAGCCCAGGTTCAACCATGAAAGCAATCAGCTGGCTGAAATTTCAATAAGTGCCTAAGTATTGGCCAAATCTGGAGCAAAATGGCAAAACAATTAATGAGGAACTGCATACACAACTAAAATGTATTCAAAGAACTAATAAAGGGGATGAAAGAATAAGCTTTAAAAAATGGGAAGTAATTCACTCATAAGGATTTAACTATTAAAAAAGTCTGGTTTTTTCTATACTGTCTCCTTCTTTTCTGTCCTGGTGCATGCTGGATTCAGGCTGCAGCAGCTGACCTGTCTTCTCCCTTGCAAGGCAGCAAATGCAATTTAGGCTGCTATGTAAATAACAACAGCTGAAGGATTACCCAGCAGAAAAAAAGATAAATAATTTGATGGTAGCTGCCTCAGATTCACAGGGAAACGAAGCTATTTCAAATAGCAACAGCTTCAGTACTGAACTGCCTATGGAAGACTGCTGTTATTATTAAAATTAATAAAGAGTTCTCCTTCACTTCTTTGTTGGTTTGGGGTTTCTTTGTTCCACCATATTTGCATAATAAGTTTTGTTCTTCTATTTTAAAAATTAAAAAAAAACTCTAGTCTGTTACCTGGATACACCCCAACCACTCACAGAAGGCACACAAACAGCTTTAGGAGGGTGTGTGATAATCCACTTACAGAAAGTACCACAGTCACTACACTCAAATGCCATTTCAAGGAGGGACAAAGTTCACATCACAGTTACAGTGTCTCTTTTTCCTTTCCTTCCTTTCAAGTTTCTGACTTAGCTTCTCATGTGTCTCTTGGTCTTTATATCACTCCTTGTGCTATCACAGTAGATTCCAAATAGAGATGAGATTGAACTATTTTTAGATAGTAAGCAAATGTGCAAGGACTCAGTTATTTCATGTCACAGGGTTTCATGCAGACTTTTGGCTTTTCATTTATTTGATCTCACACACTCTGAGTTTGACTTTGAAATTTAAGTTCAGACAAATCCAAAAATTCAAAGCAAAATTCCTCTGAAAGTGTCGACACCCTCTTTACCATTGTACAGGCAGTACAAAAGAGGTAGGTGTAACTGATTTCAGTATTTGAACAGAAAATCATAGTCCAGACCTGCTTCACTATAAAATTTCACCAAGCATTACCTTAATCTAAACCAAAGTTTGAGGGTTTGGCTCCAGGACCTTCTGACCATTGGACTCCAAACACAATGTGTAATATTTTTTGCTTACTTCAAAACCTACTGAATTTTGTAATGAAGAACCTACATCTTTTATATTTTCAAATGAAGTGAAGCAGAGCAAAGTTTACACATTTTAAAGGTAAGCAGACACTAAAGAGTACACTGGGTCTTGAGCCACAACCTGTCCCTGAACTCTTCCAGGGATGGGACATCCACAATTTTTTAGGCAACTTGATCCAGTGCCTCCCCACAATGACAGTAACAATTTCCTTCCTAATATCTTACCTACATCTCTCCTCTTTCATTTTATAGCCATTACTCCATAATGATGAAAATGTCATCCTTGAGGAATCCTGAAGATTTCCTTTGTGCTCTGTTTGGAAACCTTCCCTTTCCCCTTATTCTTCTTTATTTTTTGAGATCTATTGTTCTATCTCGTGTCTGTAAGCTCTGGGAGAGGACACCAGCTTTTTGATGGTTTATCTGTTCATGTGAAAGCAGCCTTTAGGTTTGGTACCATAACACAAATACATAGTGGAGCTGGATCTGCTGGATATGCCGCATTTTAAAGGAATGTATTCAAACCCGAAAAGAATCCTCCATTTCCCTGTGGGGTTTTGCACTTTACTAAGACATAGGAGAACCTGACTCTCTGACTTCTATAGCTGGCATTTCCAGCTGTTGTTCCTGGTGCTGCATTACATTTAAACTCTGTCCCTTACTATTCAGCCCTAAGAAAAACCCTGAAGCAGTAAAGTTACTCTGTTTGATTTCCTTAATTTAGTGCCACGTCTCCCTTCCAGGCACCATAACCACTCTTTGTCTCTGGTCTCATGTAAAATGCTTGTGGATTTTTTCATGCATGACTGCAAGTGGGTCAGCTCCAGCTACTCCAATGCTTTTCCATGTCTGTTCCAGTGCCACAACTCCCACCTGGCTCTTCCTCATGCTGTATGCTGCCTCCTCAGACCTGCAGAGATTAAATGCTACATTGCCAGCTGTTCTGAATGCTGACAAGCACGAACGCTCACCATCCTTCTCCACAAATTCAGTGGCAGACTGATGCCAATGGTCTCAAATGCTTCTGGAATCGACTCTTGACTCTGGCAACGTGTTTCCAGGCTCACTCATTCAGTATAGAATATGGTGAATAACAGTAGTAGTTATTAAGTACAGTTTTCAGAGTAACCTCCATTTACTAGGTCATGGCTACAGCAAATGAATAAAAATAAAGACATGGAGTAAATTGTTTTGTTTGAGAGGTTGAGCTAATACTCACCCCAGCTTATTTTTTATTTTTTTTACAGTAGATATTGTCGTTTAAGAGCATAATCCAATTTTACTTTGGAAGGATATTATTTTTCATTTCTGTTCCTGACAACTGCTTCTGTTCCTTTAACTGCTGCATGGGAAACATATAATGTCTATAGCATGGTACCTGGTGACTCCTAATGAAAATATACAACAGACTCCAGCAAGTACAAATTTTCTAGAAATTAGAAAGAAAATTCTTTGAGGATAAGGATTGAAATTATTAGACTTTTTCACAGAGCACATTAGGTTTACAGAAAATTCTATTCATTTATGAAGTTAAAATTGTGAGACAATGCATATAAGTACTTAGTCTTCAGAAAAAAAACAACCCACAATCACACATAGTCCTCAGAAATGGAGTAATTTATTTCAACCTGCAAAGATGTACCAGTCATTTGCTTAATTTATTCTGCTGTAAATTCTTTCTGCTCAACAAACACTGCCATATGGTGGCTCATAAAAACATAGAAAATTCTAGGGTAATATCAAAGCTATGAGTTTCCAATACTTTCTAAAAATTTTGAAACAACATGCTAGATTCTCCTAAGGTAAAATTTTAAAAATGTTAACAAAGCCTTTGAAAATATACATGCTTACAGATAATATGTCACTTTAACCTCACACTTAGAGAAAAATCAGCCTTTTAGCTTCTACCTTTTGCATAGGGGAAACTCTCACAGAAAAAGAGGTCCATTTGTCTTACAAATGATTAACAGTCCTCTTGGCTGGCAAAGAAGTTGAGGAAAAAACTCCAATAAAATCTAAACCTCATGTATCTGGTAGTAAATAATACTAATATATCTACCATATGTTATGTTTATATATTCTGGAGATTTTCTGGCTTTTGATTGCCAGAGGTCCAAGTAAAAAACCCATCTGCTGAAGCCTCTGTATTCTGCATCTAACTGGAGATAACCATGGTTACAATGCCAAGTGCTAAGCATGAAATTGCAGGCTTTAGATGCAGCAAAAATGATATATTGGAGTTCTGGCATACACAGACACATCTGCACCCGATCCCATATTTGTGTACTGAGAACAGACTGTTTTCGTGATAAGGTGACTGACATTCTTAATTACAGATGCATACCTCTAGATAAAAGAAGATTATTATTTGCATAACCTGATTGCTTACTCGAGTATTACACAGTGCTAGAGCTAATAAAAAAGCTTTAATAANGGTGGATAGCACAGGCTATATTTTCTTGCAAAAGACAAAAGACATCTCTCCCAGCCTTTCCACACATATATATTTTTAAATTAAGTTGATATACGTCTTCATACATAACTACAAACTGCAAAGGAAGACTGTGCAAGATATATTTGGGTACAGGATATGAAGCAGAAAGGATTCTTTTAATTTTTCTCATCACTTGATAGAGATTTTTATGCCATAGTTTAATACAAACTTGTTATCCTATCACTTATAAATTAATTCTTTAGATATGACAGTTCTAGGAGTAAACAAAAAATGAGTAGAGAGATACGACCAGGATTGCTTAAGGTTCTTTCCCCTAGTTCTTTCCTACAGCGTTTTGCTAATGAGATACACAGTAAAATTACATTACTCATGAATTATTTAACAACATGCCCCCTGGAATTTCTACAGCTTGAGTTTAGATGACTCACGAGCTTGAAATCAGGGCAGCTCTAGGCATTTTAGATTTCAGAACATACAGAAACCATGTACATGTTTTTTTGTATCCATTACTTTTCAATAACTAGATTAATATTTTAACTTCAACTAGCTAGGGAAATTAACATGTCTCTGGAACGACAGCTGCAGAAAAGTGATCTGAACAAAATGGCTAACTTTCCACTAGGATGTGGTGTCAGGTAAATTTCTGAAAGTGAGATGCAGAAATCCTCACACTGAAAAAATATCACTCTAATTTAATGAATAAGAAAGTGTGGCAGTTTATGACAGAAGATTTGCCAACTAGACTAGAAACCAACAGTATCAATTATGTATATAGTTGTGTTTATAGAGTCAGAAGTTAACTCACTAGCTCCCATTCTCCCAAAATGTAGACATGTATCAATATTAAGTTGCTAGCAGCTAAACCTTCCAGAAGCACTGAGTTTGCTATCAGGAGCAGGCTCTAGGTTGCTTCTTCCTGTTAGGTGTGTTCTCCAGGGCAAGCTTGGATGCTTTATCAGCTAAACTATGAAGGACACATTGGAAGTAGATGGCAAATTGAGATTCCCCAGCTGGCAGTCTTTTGAGTTTGGAATCTAACAAAAAAGATGGAAAAATGCAATGTAAAATTCAGAGAGGACTCTACCTCATAACTACATCTCAGATGGTTCACCTGTGAGAGAAGAGCAGCTGATAAAGATTAGTGACACATGATGAAAGCAAAAAAACATTTAAAAAGATAAGCACTGTGGATTTCCCTTGCTCAGCGCAGCTCCAGAGCTGATTTTAGGGTCGCGCTTTCCATCCACAAAGCAGCTTGAAAAAGATGGTTGATCCACCATGAGGATTTTCCTAAATTGCCCTTCTGACCATTGTGAAAGACTTCTCAAAAACCATCCAAACGCATGCTGCCACTAATTGCCATGGGCAAAGACCCTCACACAAGCAGGGTCAGTTTCTGCAGGACACAGCTTCCTTTGGCTGTCTGGTCTGAGCGTGCAGTGGGCAGGACCCACCAGTGATTGTATCGCTGGTGAGGCCACACCAAAAATTCTGTGTTCACTCTTAGCCCCTCACTAGGAGAAGGATGTTGAGGTGCTGGAGTGAGTCCAAAGAGGACAATGGATCTGGGAAGGGTCTGGAGTGCAAGTCTTTTGAGAAGTGGATGAGGGAAGTGGAGTTGTTTATCCTGGAGTAAAGGAGGCTCAGGGGAGACCTTATTGCTCTCTACAAGTGGTATTGGGGTGTTACAAAGTGGGTCTCAGTTTCTTTTTTCTAGTAACAAGTGATAATCAAAAGGAAATAGCCTCTAGTCTTGACAGGGGAGGTTTAGATTGGATATTATGAAAATAATTTTGCTGTAAGAACAAAGAATTAGAATAAGCTGCCCAGGGAACTGGTTGAGTAAACATTCCTGGAGGTATTTAAAAGATGTGCGGATATGGCACTTAGGGACATGGTTTAATGTTGGACTTGACAGTGCTGGGGTAACAGTTGGACTTGATGACCTTAGAGGTCTTTTCAAGCCTAAATGATTCTATGAATCAATTAACTCTGTAGCCTGATTCCCTGCATTGGCTGCTATTCATGTTCACTCGGAACTGCAGAGGGCAACAACAAAAATTGTCATGAACCAGCTTGACAGTTTGTTCATCCTTCTGCTCAGCTGAGGCTTCACCCTTCGGCTGTGTCCTGAAGTGAGGTACTAATATACATATACACTAGCATTTCTCTATTGAGCACATGCATAATCAGATCCACACAGCAATTCTATTTGTGGCATCAGAATCTGAGCACAGGCCTGAGCTTTCAGGAACACTGATGTGATGTGTAATATACCTAATCAACAGAGGAAGCCACTTGCATAGGTGAAGATCAGATGTGTGATCAGATAATTTCAATCTGGTTCAAGCCAGAGATTGCTCCCTTGACAGGCTATCTCAACAGCTGCAGATTGCACAGGGGAGAAAAGGTGTCTTCTCACATAAGACCTAAATCCAAAAGATATCTCCTCCTTTCTGAAAAACTTGAAGTGGAAAAGAGAGCAGAGAAGCCACAGAGCAGCAGATATAATGTGCTTCTTGTGCCCTAAATCCCAGATGACATAGGCAGCTGTGAGGTGCACATTTGATTATTGGAGTCATCTTCAAAGTCATGGAACACAGCAACAATGCAACTTAGAAGGCTCCAAAGTACATCTGCAGGACTTCCTTGGATGTATTTCCATTCCTGAAGAGAAAAAAGAATTAGTCTTCTCCAGTGTCTTCATGTTTACTTACTAAAAGAAAGGCAATGGGGGCTAACATGCCAAAGTTGGCTTGACTGGGGCAGAAGGAAGTCTTTGACAAGGACAAGACACTGTGACAAAGAACTTACAGTTCTGTGCTCCTTTAATGAGATAAAGTAAAAATCTAGCTGGTTTTCTCTCCTAAACCTCATTAAAATCATTGTCTTCTGAACCTCTCACCACTTCATTACGTCAGCACTGATTTATTCTTTATTATAATAAAACCAATGGGACTTTATTCTGCAATTTTTTTGTGTAGGATAGTTTGTCTTATTTACCTGTTTTGACTGTTGTTTTGGTGGCAGACTGTTCTTTCAGGGTTTATCCATCCAGCTGGACATTTGTACAGGGTCCAGCTCTCTGACTGAATTGTCCTTGCCATGAGGCATTTCTGCAATGTAAACAATATGCAATCATTCATCCTACTCAAGGCCAAAGGTTGACTGAAAATACAAAATCAATATGACAAAAAAAAGAGCGAGCAGTGGAGAGTAAAGTTGCAAGGATATAGGTAAATGATTTCCAGGTTCTCATCTCAATGAGATGCCTTTTTATGAGGCATTGAAGTTGTGTGTATACAGGATGACAGAAGGCTGTAGACTCCAGAGTAAGAGAACCCCCAGAGTACTGGCAGATCAACAAGAAATAATTAGAGAGAAATATGCAAGTTAAATTAAAAAAAATTAATATTACTCCAAGCTGTGCTTATAGAGAAAAATACATATGCTTTCTGAATTTTAAATAGACACATGAAAAGAGGAGTTTTCCTATAGCAAATTGAAAAACACTGAAGCAGTTTCTTTCTCGTGCTTCTGGACTCTTTGACAGTCAGTGACAGACTAGTGACACAAGCAAAAGGGTTCTAGCCTAATCTAGGCTAATCTCTACGCTAAGTGTTGGCCAGGATTCACACTGTACCACAGCCTTTCCCAAGGCTACAGCAGAACAGCAAGACTGTAGAGCAGAATAAATGAGCTTTTCATGAAATTGTCACTAAGGAACACAAATTTCTGACAGAAGCAGAAGCATCACAGCCAGTTCTGCAGTTGCTCTCAGGGAGCACTGCCCTGGGCATGTCAGATGCAAGCTGCAGGCAGGACCACATTCAAGAATTGACATACTACTACTTCTCTGCTTTCAGTCCTTTCCTTGCAGGCACAATTTCTGTTCTGGTGACTCATTGATGTATTTCTCAACTTCTTAAGCCATTTTATAATGATATAATTGTTAGTCAAACTCTTACTAACCAGCAGTAAGTATTTTTCATAAATTTTCCATTAGAACCGAAGAAATAACTTTCATTATTCAGCATTATGCATATACATACAAGTAGAAGTTTACTTCAAATTTTTAATTTGCTGAATACCTCGCTATTTGAGCTCCATCACTGCCTGTGCACATTATCCCATGATCTCCACATCACTGACAAGGGTTCTGGAACAAAAGAAGAGAAATTTGAGTGTTCTGAGCCACTTTGTAAAGAAAACCACACACTAGGATTATCTGTGCATTGCTTCTTAGATGTGGTATTTTAAAGGGGCATATGTAGTACAAAGGTCACAGGTGTAACTCGGTACCTATCAACTCAGTGGTACCAAAATATATTTTCTTCAGTGCAATTTAACTGAGTTAAACACAGAGTCTTTTGGATAACAATATTGTCATCCCTTTTTGTCTTACAATGATTATCTTACTTTATTACTTTTACATCCTCTGTCACTTCTTCTGGATAACTTGACTCTGAGTAGCCCAAAAATCTATCTCTGTTCCACCTTACCACCTTCTTTTTTTCTCTCTCTCCTTTTTCTTCTACTCCATCCTTAAAACCCACTGGTATGTGGGGGAGGCATGCATTTTTTTTTATTTTTGTTTTCACCAAATACTAGACATGGAATAAAAAACAACAACGTGGGAATCACACAACAAAAGCCTATCTTCTTCTACAAGTTTTACAAGTTTTAAAGAAAAAAAAAAACCAAGAAATGCCAAAAAGGCAAATCATTTGATGTCAACTCTGTGAGTGATGGTCCCAACACAGAAGCAGACACATTTTTGTACCATGTTTTCCATGACATCATTGCCAGCAAACATTTAAAAAGACATTTAAAAGAGAGCTCCTTAGCTATATTTATAAGGAATTCTTTCAAATGACAAATAAAATAGCAGAGAGCAGAAAAATGCCTGTCTGAAATTGTAACTAGTCAATGACAGCAGCTGATAATCTAGATCAGTGAAAGGTAGGTGCTGACCTCCCAGTGCTGACCAGGAAATGAGAATTTGGCTGTGGAACAGGCCATGAAAGCTTTTTGATTTGAGGATTCATGTCATATGCATCAACTAGTATTAAATTGTCTCTTCTTTCAGGTCTGCCTGTATACTTGTTCACTTACACTGTTGTGTCTCTTTAAATCAGTTTGTTAGCATTTACAGATCTTTCCACATGTTGGTAAAATTTATGGACGTCTTCGATACCATGTAAGTTAAAAATGCTTATATAGCTGTTTAATTTTTTATCACTGTGAGTGCTTCCTTCAGGATATATTAGGAATACCTCTGTTCTGTACTGTTTAGTCACAATGGTATAAGAAATCAATAAATGAAAATGTTACTTGGAATAATTCTCAGTTGAGAAAATTTACCAACGATTAAAAGCAGTAAGCTGAAATTTTCTGGGTTTCATGGTACTGAGAAGTGCTTTCTAAAGATGGACCTAATTTTCTAATAGAAAAAAACGTTTAAAAACCCAAACACCTTACCCCCAAATTCTTTTCTTTATTCCACATACATATGCATGTTTGGATTTCTTTAAATAACTCATTGGAAAAGTAACCATTCTTCATTGAAAGAGTGAACTCTTCGGCTTGCTTTTACTATTTCCATTGTTTAAGGGAATGTTTATCACCACTGAGTTTTCAGCAAACCTCAGGATTCATTTTAATGGATTTTGTTTGGTCAGTGGTAGACCATGGCCAAGAAATAGATACAGACTGCCAGGAAGCAGCTGAGCTGATTTATTCCTTGCTCATGGTCAGCTCTGTTCTGTGGAAATTCCCAACCTCTACTGTTAAACCAGTTCATCCTGAAAGATTTCTCCTTCTTCAATAAATTAATAGGTATTATTTGGAGTAAATGGCTACAAGAAAGTTATTTTTTTTTTGCCCTCTCCTTAAAGGTGAGATTTCATTTGCATGTTCACAGTCTGCCCCTGCCATGTATGTATTTATCCACTTTTCCATTTTCCCCAGGAAAGCACATATCATGCCCAAATGAGTATACAGTCTTCTTCCATAGTTCAAGGAACTAGAGAAACACTGGAAAATACTGTCTTTTACATGTTCAATCTGCTTGCATCATACAGTTTTTTAAAGATTTATTTTAAGCAAAATGAAAATGATCTCTGAGGATTTAAGTTGTTTGCACTTTATAAAAACAACAAAGGAAGCCCTCCACAACAGTTACGTGGTTAAGCAGAGAAAAATCAGGAAATCTAGCTGGCCAAATTTCCATTTGATATGTGAAATAGAGAGGAAAAGAAAAGAAAATATTTGGTACAAGAGTTTGTTTCCCATCCCAGGTAACTGCTTGTTCATCATAAAATATTGTTCTGAATTCAGCTACAGAGTTGAGATATTTTTTTTATTCTAAAATAGTGGAGTGAGCTTTTTTGCTTTCTTTCTCTTTTCTTCTCAGTGCGCCCTAGTGGGCCCTATAGCTAAATTCTACCATCATGGATTATAAACAACTGAAAAGACTTGCAGTTTTTATGGGAAAATCAATCAATATAGGCTTTCAGATTTATGAGTCTGTTTTACACAGTATTAGAATATTTATGGTTGGGTTAGGTAGTTTCCTCTGTATTGTACATTGTACATTGAAGTCGACTAACAGTACAGATTTTTTTAAAAATACATAGATAAAAAGGCTCATCGTTTTGTTTCCTTTCATCTTCTCTGATTTGAAGAATTGTGTAAATAGCCTTCAATCAAGAGATTGAATAAAATATGTTAACATTATTCAAGAAGCATATGTAATTCAAGTTGGTATGTAGCTAAACACAAATCAGCTAAACACAAACAGTTATAACAAAAAAAAAATCACGGAATTTCAGTAATTAATTTTAAAGCAACTCTATCTATGGGGAAAGTTATTTAAATTTCTTTCATCAATAACCTAAGATTATTGCACACATATGATCTGGAGAAGTCTATATAGCATGTCTAATTATTTTGAACAGTGACATGAATGCACTTTAATACTTAGTAACCTGCTGCTTAATTTTCATCTCACAATTAGTAAATCAAGACAAAATCAAGTATTAAGTGTAGTCAAAATGAAATTGTGTGTAAACGGTATATATTGTGTCATTTCCATGACTGTTAGAAAAAGAAACCTCAGAGTAATTTTCCAAAATTCTCTCAGTGAAAATTTATTAGAAATATTTCAGAGATGTATTCCTTTGAATTTTCACAATTCCCTCTAAATCTATCTCATTTAGACAAAGATGAAAGTGATGTCTCTGTTTTTGTTTAGGTGACTCAGACCAAAGCAGACCCTCAGGTTGTCTCAGCTAAGCCATTCGCTACGAACATGAAACACTGCACACAAACCAGACAATGTATGGGCTTTTTTTTTTTCCCTTGATTTTTTAAAGGTACAAATATGTTGTGGTGTGTTCTTGTTTCATAAGTTTAAGTTTCCTCCTTGTAATGGTTTGTCCCAGTTTCCTCCATGTATTGTTGGTTTAACCCATGTTTGTAGAAAGTTCTTTACTCCTCACATCTCATATTGTCAATCCTCCTGAAACCCAGTCCCTGTCCCAGCCTATTTCCTCTCTGTTTCTGTAACCCTGCCCCTTGTTCCAGCACCTTCCCTGCCAATCCTACCTTGGACAAATCCCTGATGAGTCCTCCCCTTTGGAAATCCCCTATTCCTCCATGTCCCATTGGCCCATGTGACTGATGTCCCTCCCATGTATCTCCTTATTGGTTGATTGTGTAAACCCCACCTTGTACTCCTCCCCTCTCCTACCTCATTGGTTGTTTCTTTGTATCCAGCCCTGAGACCACCCCAGTATAAAACTCCAGCACTCCTAGGTTCTTGGCCTTAGATCCCTGACCCTTCTTGGGTAATAAGCTCTTTTGGAACCATACTGAAGACCCTCCCTGATTCTTATTCCAGTCCTCTATGCCTTTTCCATCTGGTGCTGTAGAGAGCAGCCTTGCTGCTAAGGAGCATAGCAGCCCTGCTCTGCTGCTACCCTAAACCCATTGTGTGCAGGGAGTGGTCACTCTCAGTGCGGATCAGGAAGGGCAAGCTGGCAGGTATACTCTGGCACCACGTCACAAATATATGGCTTTCTGATCAGCATCCCACAGCACTCTGTCACAAGGAGGCAGCAGTGTATTGTGGGATGTTTTCTTTGCATGCGGCTGGCGTTCACACAGGGCTACCCTTCTTAAAATCAGTAGAAGGAAGTAATTTATTTCCAAGATCCTTTTCTTTCTCAGCATGCAAACAAAATTGATGCATCCTATAATGCTGGCAGACATTGACCTATGCTGTTTCAACACCAGCCACTTGCTTTTTGGTGGCACCTTCTACCAGGTAGGAAGGAACCCCAAAATGAAGACCTCAATGCAGTGAATTATTTTTGTGGGGCTAAAGGGAAGAATGGCATGAACCAGGAGAGCTTGCAGAGGACAGGTTAGCAATTGCCTTTATGCCTCTGCAGGAAAATAATTTCTTAAATTGGAGAACATCAGGATGAAACAGGACTCCAGGAAGCAAGGGAAAGAGCTATTTGGAAAGGTTAAAGACAGATCAAAAATTATCAGAAGTTGAGTACTGCAGTAAGTTGAAAGAACAGTTGAACTGTAAAGCCTGTGTATTCATCATTCAGTTTTGGGAAATCAACTCCTACCAAGCACTCTGGGCATAATTTTTATTTATGCCTCCCTGTTATAAATACGCCTGACCAGAGCTAGAGCTGACATAAATTATAGCAAGTGAGGATTTGGCCCCATAGAAATGTTGTACATCCCTTTTGTGGCATTCTGCTGGTTCTGTAATCAATACTTCATTTATCTTCTGTCCCTTATACAATACCACTGCTGCCCTTATTGTGTTGCTTTGAGCCTGCTGGACGTAGCAGTATTATGCAACTGAGGTATACTTTCATTTGCCAGAAAGCCTGCATTTTTCAAAGCAGTTCTCCAAAAGCTTTTATTTGTTCTATGAGCCACTTAATATTCCTCAAGTTTCTTCCCACAAGCAAGTTGGTCCCATTAAAGGTAGTAGGGGTCTGAGACCTGACCATGCTCTATTCCCTGGCTGACACATCTCCATTTCCACACACACAGTGTCTAATTTCACACAGCTGTTTTTCCATTCCTGTGTCACTGTTTCAACAGGCAAAGTCAAATGCTGTCACTTATCCTTGCCATTTATTCTGTCCTAATCACTAGCGGGATAAACACCGGATTCAGACTGCCATTAAATAAAAAGCAAAGGCAATCACATACAAAAATAATGAATAACATTTAGTCAGAAGTACATTTACTCTTCGAGCTATCCTGTTATCACTGGTGATGATACAGAGCAGAGAATCCAGTGAAGAGAACTGGGAAGATAAAAGACCTGAGTAAATATCAATACAATTAGAAGTGTAGGAACAAATTAATACTAACAAAGAAAGTGACAGTGTATATCAATGGACAAACTCATAATGTATCATTCATTTCAGGAAAAGTGTCCCCACAACCCACTTTTGAAGACTTTCTAACATTGAGTAAAGAATAATTGCTAATACCTCTCTGACAAGCTCTGACTCACCTTCCATAACATCTATCTCCACTAACAATTTTTAAGGGAATTAGGGATTCTACCTTTTTTCTCATAGCTGCACACAAGCTTAGGTGCTATGTGAATATCTCACTGTAATGCTGGACTTTTGGCCACTGAGACCTTTGTATAATCTTGTTCCTCATTCAATTTTTTTTAGTTATTCTTCTTACTATAAGTGTGAGGCTAAGGGATTGGTATCAAGTACAAAGCAAAAAAGGACAATTAATTAAGCAAATGAGGATAGAATAAGAGCTCTAGTCCATCTGAATACCTGGCATTATAATAAGTCTGATATAAATATATGAAATAAAATATAACCACTAAATACAGTCTTTCTAAATAGTGGTTACACAAACAGCCTTCTCACAGATACAATTAAATTAGTCAGAAAGGTATCTCAATCTCCAACTAACATTTACAACCACTGTGATAACATGTTTTGTGCAAATGTCTAACTGTGGAGACACAGAATTACAGGCCAATAATTTCAAAGTATTTGATGCACTTTTCATGAGCTACAATACTGTTAACAAAAGTTTGGGGAAGTGTCTCCTGTTGCATGAAACAACTAGGGGGGTTTCCTTAGTGCAAGCAGTGTAATCAAGCCTAAGATACCCCAGCCCTCAGAAGCACCCCCACTGGGACATCCCTGAGTATTCACTGATATACACTGCCTTTTTAAAAAGAATCCAAATCTCTTCATTTGAGTCACACTCAGAATAAGAAGGGAATTTCATTGTCCTATTTTATTTCATTTCTTTCTGAATAACTTCCTTTTCTCATCTTTGGGAGATTCATGTCCTGTCTGGGATAAGATGATACAACCTGGTGTGGTCCATCCAAGATTTAGCTGGACAGGGCCCTGAGCAACCTCATCCCCATTGAAATTGGCCCTGTTTTGAGAAGGTGGTTTCACTAGAGGACATCTATGCTCCGAAGGTCTCTTCCAAACCTAATTTTTTTTACCTGTCATTGATATTTCATATCAATGAAAAATAAATATATACCAGTATTCCAGTTTGGGAGTCACCAGTGGTAATGAACATACTCTGTACAAAATAGCTTTTCAGAGGAATTTGTTCACTTTATGCAAGCATGTCCTTTCTCTCCATATCTAGTAGAATAATTAAGGTTGGAAGAGGCCTCTAGAATCACCAATTAATTCATGTTGAATTTAAGAATGAATCATCTTAGCATCAAATATCGTATATTTTTGCCATAATGGCTTTCATCAGTGATTAATTTTTCAGTTAATAATTTCAAATATGTACTTGTTGCAGACAACAGCCTCTATATACTCCATGAATGGCTAAACTGATACCTGGAGAGGATACCTGGAATGAGGCTAGACAGAGAGAATAAAGTGGGTGTTTAATAAAAGCCTTTAACCCCTTGGGCAGTGCAAAAGCTGGAAGAAGCTACATCCAAGATGGATGATGGGTCATGAGTTTCCTCAGATGGATATAATTTTGGTCTATTTGCATATCAGAGGTTAATTGCCCAATTACAGGTAATGAAGTCACATTCCCCCGGTTTGCCTCTCCCCCAATTCACTTTTGTTTACACTTCCCAGGGCCTGAGGCAAATGGTGTAACCTTGGTTCCCAGGCCCAGAAGGATTGTTTAGTCTGACCAAACTGTGATGAGAGCTTCCTAACATGCTACATGAAATTCAAAAATATACACTAATCCAGTACAGGATCTGAAAAATGTAAAAGCTAAAATTTAAGGCATCAATACTAGTCTGATTTTTCTATTGCCCAGGATTTCTGTTAGATCAAGCCTTTGTTTAACAACACATATGGCAGGTAGTATTGACCTTTTTTTGAAGGAAGACAGACAAATGTTAAG
This sequence comes from Sitta europaea, assembly GCA_013400255.1. NCBI lineage: Eukaryota > Metazoa > Chordata > Aves > Passeriformes > Sittidae > Sitta > Sitta europaea. The sequence continues at coordinate 333,442 of VXBS01009524.1, forward strand.
ATTCTGCAGATGCTAGAAATCTACACATTTTTACTAGCTGATAGAAACATCCTTTATTGTTACTAAATAACTTGGGTGTGTCATCCTAGAAAAATAATTTGCAGTGATCACTCACAAAATATACTTTTTCCTGTTAGATCTGAGTTCCTACAGTCCCTATAACAACTATTGCAAAATATTTTACTTCTCTGTGATTTCTAGTTATGCCTACATCTTTCCAAGCCAAACACCATTAATTAATTGGAAAGTTTTTGGTTGTGTCCTGACTTAGGAACTTTGACACAAAGCTAGAGAATGCTTAAAGCTGAAATATGCTTTAGTATGTCTATGGATTGGATATATATTGCTTATCTTTTCAGGATCTGTAGGTTTTATTGTGGGGTTTTTTTTTTTATTTCCTTATAAAAGCAATTTTGAATATTCACTCTTTGCCTATGCACAAAATATTCATAAGCAGAGCTGTTCAAAATGAACTCTGAAGAAAAAAATGCTGAAGAAATAGTTTTGGAGTAATAAAATTGTTGTTGATTTTATGTGATTAATAGTCTCAGGCAGAAAATAGAGGGATTAGAAGTTGAAAAACAAAATATCTCATTTCAGTTTTGTCAAACAGAAATATGTAAGTGCATTATAAAAAGAAAACATACTGAATATGTTCAGTAGATTTCAAGAAATTTTATTTATATACATTTCTGAAAGGCCACTGAACCAAAATATCTATTATTTGCACAAGTCTACTCAAGAATACTAAGTGCTAAACCTTCCTTTTTATTTTACTCTTTTTTCTTTCAAATGCTTGAAATAAGAGATCTCCTTGGGTATGGCTGTCAGTCTGTCTCTATCAGAATATTTCTTCCTGACACAGTCAAGTAGCAACTGTTTTTCTGGTTACTATACACTGAGGATTTCATAAGCAGGACTTTCATCAAGCACTGCTTCTCTAGACAAAGAGATGCCATGGACATCACATATCTTCATCTCTGTTATGCATGAGATCTATTAAGATCTCTAAATGTTCTTAAGAGATTTTCAACATCACGTAGTCTTTTCGAAACTCGGAACAAATACATTTTGGAACCAGATTTCATAGACTTGTTGGCCACGTGAGCTGTAAGTCAAACCTGGTGGTATTAAAAAGGCTACATAAATACTGATTATACTGAAATAGCTGAAGGCAAATGCTTAGGGCTCACTAGGTGGTAAAATGTTGCTTTCACTTTGTATTGACCAATTTTATAGCTTCCTCATCTCAGTTGTATTCAGTAATTCAGAAAGAGGTATCCAGACATCATTTTAGATTCCATGGAACTGTACACATGTTTGAGGACAAATCCAGTCAATTTCCTGAGGGACTCCAATGCCCAGAAAAAGTGTGAAATTCAGCTATGCATCACTGATGATTGATTCTGTCCATTACAGAAATAAATTGTCAAAAAAGTCTAAATTCTCTTAACATCTCATTAAAGTACTCATTTGTTAAAGGTTACTTCTATAGAGCATCATATAGATACAATGCCTTATTTTGCTTTTTGATACTTAAAAGTCCTTTGAGAGAGTCTGCTGAGCAGTAATATCATATTTGATACATATATATGGCTTTTTGGTGTGGTTAGAACCAAGACATTCAAAGGAATCTCCAGTATTAAACTGGTACCTGCAATTATCCAAGCACTTTCAAATGCTCTAGATTTCTAATATTCTCCTGGTTTGGAAAGAAATAAACGAAACAAAAGTGACATATACCTACTTTTTTGTGTCTTCTATTACAGTGACAAGATTTATTTCTTCAAATTTTACCTACCAGATACTCCTTGGATTTTTGCCTTCATGTACCTGACGATGCCTAACTTGAAGGTGCTGTTGAGGGAGTGGAAACAATAGGGAGGGGTCTAGATAAGTTGGAGCACTGGGTAATGAACAAAGGGATGAAATTAAACAAGGCAAAATGCTGGATCTTGCACCTAGGACAGAGTAATGCTGGGCACAGATATAAATTGGTAGAGGAGTCACGAGACATCTTGGGCTGCTGGCTTACAGCAGCCTCAGTAGGAGTCAGCAGTGTGAGTCCAGGCAGCCCAGAGGGCAAATGCCACCAAACTCATCATCCCCAGCCAGTCAGAAGAAGAGAACAACCCTCTGTATTCAGTGTTGGTGCAGCCTTACCCTGAGTACTCCGTGCACTTCTGGGCCCCACAGTTTAAGAAGGATGTGAAGGTCCTTGAAGATGCCCAGAGGAGGTCAGCAAAGCTGCTGACAGGGATGGAAGGAATGTCCTATAAGGAGCAGCTAAGAACGATGGATTTGACTCGTTTGGAGAAAGAGAGGCTGAGGGGTGACCTCATTGTTCTCTACAACTTCCTGAGGAGGAGACATAGAGAGGGATGCACTGAGCTCTTCTGCCTGGTAGGCAGTGACAGGACCCATGTAAATAGTTCAAAGTTATGCCAAGGAGACATAGTCTGAACTGTGAGCAACATTTTTTTTTACCAAGGGGGTGGTCAAATTCTGGAATGGGCATTTTAGAGAGGTGATCTATGCCCTAGGTCTGTCAGTGTTTAACAAGTGTTTGGACAGTGCCCTTAACAACATTAACACTTTAACATTTGGTCAGCCCTGAATTTATCTCACAGTTGCATGAGATGATCATTGTGGGTACATTCCAACAGAAACAGTCTATTCTATTCCATTATACTAAGTGAAAATCTACCAATTCATAAATATTATGTTAGAAGCCATTTCTTCAGTTTACAATTTTTTCTTGTTTGCATACTCAGTAGAAACAACACTCTTAGTATTCTCAGTAACTCCATCACATTCAAGCAAAAAGCATGGAATTCAAACATAAAGTATAAAGCACTTCAAGTGTTCCATTCCATGCACAGAATAACACATACATAGAAAATATCTGTTTGGAAGAAATCCAAACAACTTATGGTTAGCTCCCTGACATCTGGCAGGGAGGCAAGTTCCCTCATATTTGCCAGGTTTGTCTGTGAGTTTCAGTCCAATGAGTCAGAGAGAAATCTGAGACTTATTACCTAAGAATAAAAATTTAAAGTTTTTTGGGGGGCAGGACTGCCTAATGCTTTAAGGTTGCCTGCACTTTGAGTGATTTCCATCTCCTCAGTGAATATGAATTTTCTCAACTCTCCTTCAGGACAGCACTGACTATTCAGAGGAGCTTTACAGTGGGCTATAGAAATCTTCACGATTCTGTGTCAGAACTTCAGGGTAAAATTTGTTAAAGGGTGTTAGGCTAAGCAGATCCTTCAAATTACTTGCTCATAAAGAAAATCTCAAGTGAAGCAAAGGTTCAATCAGAAATGCATATGAGCACAGTGAAATGGAAATGGAAAACAGAACCATTTTAAATTGCCAGTTAATTAGTCAAGTCAAAAGAATTATCCTAGTATTCTTTAAAGAACATCTGTTGTCCCTGGTTAGTTTAGGTATGCCAGAATAACAATGTGTTTTCACTGCACTCAATCACATTCCAGGTGGCATTTGTGGACTGTTTACAACAGAAAAAAAAAAAAGTAACTTGGCAAGGATTGGACATCTGGAGGTTTGGAGATTTAAAGTACAGGAGTGAAGTGGTCTTTTGACTTTGAGGTACCAAATACAAAGCAGGGAAGGTAAAGAAAATACTACAAGACACCTCCATTAATTTTTATTTGTACTAGCTGAGGCATTCAGGGATTATATTTTGCTGAAAGAGGCTGAAAATGGGAGTCTCATTACTTGTATTGTTCATGCAGTCTGGGTTAGGACTGAGGCAAAATGGCACTGTATACAGCAGAGAAACAAGCATGCACAGGACACATAGAAACTTGTTCACTCTCCACAACATTAGGAAAGAGAACAAAGCAGAGTGAGCAATTTTATCATTTGCACACTCTTCAGACACCTGGGGCTTATTGTAAGGGCATATGTGGAATCATGTCTGGATACAGGTAAGAAATTTTGGTGAACAATTCCAGCTGAGGTTCAGGAGACTGTCCACTCCATTTCTACAATCCGACACCTGTACCTTGTGGGGCTGACGCTTCAGAAAAGGTTAGTGTAACACTAAGAAGACTGTCTTATTTTAGTGTGTGTCCTGTGCCTCTCCCCAGAGCATAATAAAGAGTCTGAAAACGATTTTTTAAGGTTGCAACAGACAGTGTGAAGTGTGGAAAGACTGACCAAAGTAAAATATGCAGATTAACAGGCCACTAAACTTGCTTGCAACTGCAGTGAGCCTGTACCAGTGGGGGTGGACAGGGATGAGGCTGAAGATAACCCCCTCTAAAAAGGTCATAAAGAGTGAAAATGGCTTGATAACCTATACTGCACAAATTACTGCCAGATAACTCCCAGATGAATGAAGTTAATAAAGTTTTGGGCTAATTAAACCATATCCCATGTGCTTTTTTATTCTTCCTGCAGGTCAACCACAATGAATAATTTAAAATGAGACTGAAAAATAGAGCTGTTTAACTAGCCTTTTGAATCCTTTCTCAAATTAGTAACACCAACAGCTTTTTTCCCCCTCTTTATTTCCCTTCCAGCATTATTTAAAGCACATTTATATTTTCTAGATAGGTTCCAATTGATGGCCAAATGAAACTGCCATTTCAGCTAATATAATATAAATCTATAATAGTGCAGTATTAGGATCTCTTTCTCATAGTCCATCCTATGATATGTGTAGGTAGTAGGACATTGGGGACCATATTTGAATGAATGCTGTTCCATTATATATATATATATAAAGCTATATTTATCATGCTGATCCTTTATACTCTGTAGAATTCCTAAAATTCATTTTGCATGCTTCTGTTTCTAATGGGAAAACTAAATGAACATAAGATGCATTAAAGAACATAATAGTTGTCCAAATGTGATTTAAAATAAGGATATTAAAGCAGATTGAATGTCCAAGAGGAAGAGCTCTCCATAAAAATCTCCTTTTCTCTCCAGAACTTGTATGATGCAGATATCTGCAGTGAAAACCTCATGTCTGCAGAGAGCTGAGTCAGAAAGTTCAGTGTCTATAAAGTTGCTTTTAACCTGCAGACCAGAGACCTCTGCAAGACTGTCAACAATTTATAAAGCATCCATGAAGGGTAAGCAGAGGCGAGAAAGTTTCTCTTTTCAAAAGGCTTTGGTTCAGTCCACATATTTGTACTCTTGCTGGAAATTTTTGGGGTATCTGCAAATGCACCAAATAAAATCTTTGCTGTAGACCAATTTCATGTGTCACTTGCCTGCCCAGATTTATCAAGGAAGGTGATGCTGATGCTGATGGAGATGTTATTGAAATAAGGACATACCTTCTGAGAAAAAGAGGGGCCCACTGATCCATCTCACCTGCTGCAGAAAATGACAATTGGCTCTGAATAATCATCGCCTTCGTTACCGACCATTACCAGGATGAATGAATCTGAGATAGAGGAAGCAATATTAGCTTCATTCCTACAAATGAGAAAGAAGCAATTTAATATTGTATAGGATGTTTAAATGTTCAAACTGCATTTTACATCACTTTCAATTGCACTGGAGACACTCAGGCCTTGCGCAGATCAACTCCTCGGATATAGAGTCAAACATTCAGCAACCAAAGACCACACAGTAAATTAAAAAGAGGGCGTTTTTTTCTCTTGATTAATTGACAGGGTCAATTGACAAAGCTAGGAACAGTACCCCCAGTTTTTAGAGTACCATCCAATTTATTTAACTTACTGCTATTCCTTCTCTTCCTGTGTTTCTTTGAAGGACTAAGTGGGCCTAAATGGTCAAAGGTGTCAAATGACCATATGATGATAGGACAACATTAGATTGTTGAATAATGCTCAAGTAATGTATACAGAGTCTTTAGAGTACTTGTTTACTTTTAAATAGTATTTCTTATTCCCTTATTTTTATTGTGCAGAGTACTTAGAAAGAAAATGTCCTGCTTTATCAATTTACAGAAATACTATTCTTTATTAGTGAACAAAAATAATTCTGTTATTTCTAGAAGAGAGGACAAGAATATTGCACAGGAAATTGAAGACGAAAGAAAAGGAAAAAATATTTTCACTTGCAGCTGTAGACTCCTACTTGCAAACTCACTATTAAAGACAAACACATCATACAGTCTTATCAGCCCCTTCAAGACCTGGCAGATGCCAGAGTCAGGTTCTTTAAGTCAGTGCTGTTAGCTGCCCTTCTGGTCACGGGTGACAGTATTGTTATAAAAGATGAAATCTCAGCTAGTTAAATCAGGCTCTGTATTTAAATAAAGGGCAAAAGAATAAAACAGGAAAGAGGAAAATATCCCTATGAAGACAAAGGAAGCAAAAGAGAATTGCAAAGAGAAAAAAAATCCTCTCTTTTATTCTTGTTTATAATGAATTTTAATTAGAATCTTACAATTGTTTTAGATTGATTTCTAGCACTGCCTTCATTTTGAACACCAGTTCCAAAGCCACCTCAGGTTCTGGATAATATTAGAAGGTAGAGTTTGTTTTCACTGTTTGTTAATTAACTTGTTTTTACTGCAGAAAATTTGGGTTGCAAGATTCTACACAATTTGTGTGTCATTTGTGACTATTTCCATCTTATGAAATTTAACACATAAAGAGATTAACATCCTGCAAACAAGACTCTCCTTTGCTTAACAGAATGTAGACTAGCATGGAGGGATGCCTTCTGCCCAATGAATGATGCTGGGGTGCTATGGAATAGTAGTCAGTGATCATGCAGCGAAACCCCACAAGAAAATATTTTTGTTAAATCCCAGCTACCAGCTTCCCTGCCCCACACTGAGTACACCAGGACTCCAGAGGATGTTCCTATCTCAGTATCCTTGCCTAAACTCCCTACTTCCCCCAGATGCCTGGCTCCAAATACTCCCTTGGTCAACAGCTCCCTGATCTGTCATAATATGGCCCTACTGATTCCCAGGTCTAACTTCACATACACACACCTTGGACATTTTCCTGATTGCCCAATATACCTTCCCAGGATTCCATCTTTCAAAATCTGGGTCTCTGTACTTAACTTTTGGCCCAGCAGCATTTTTTGGAAAGAAAAAGACACATATCATATTTTGAAGTCTTTCTGCTTCTTCATCTCTCCCTTTTCCTCCAAACAAAAGATATTTTAGTATTTCAGAGCAAAGCTTCTGAATCATGTGAACAAAACAACCTATTTTCCCCTAGCATCATTCTCAGAAAAGCTTGAAACATTTTGATGCAAAGATTCAGCTGGAGGGAGAAATTGGCATGGAAAAATTCATCACAGCTAGAGTCTGGCTGAGTTATAAGTAACTGAAAAAAGGTATGTATCAAGGAGATTGCTTGGCAACCTCAGGAACAGGCAATGCTACTTAGTTTTGCCTGAAATATGAATGTTCCTCACAAAGAAAGGAAAAAGATATGTAAAAGATAAATAAGGAATTCAAAAGATGCCATACAAATACAGAGAGGAAATTTCTGTACATTAATATACGAGTGGCACTTTTACAGTATTAGATGTACAAAAGAAAGAACCCACATGTGGTGATTGCAGTGAGAGTGTTTCTGATGCAGAGGGACAGGGTCCTGCAGATCGTGGGTGCCAAGTGTGACACCCAGTATCCATCTCTAGCTAACCCCCCCTAAACCATCCCAGTTCCAATAACAGGTCCTATCACAAGGAAGTTCCAAGGGCAGGCGGCAGGAAGGAAGATAAGAGCAGACCGGGAGGTTTGCAGGGCAATCTTCCCCTTAGCTGGGAGTTCATCTCTCTGTCACCCAGCACCTCTTTTGGTGTGGCCCTGCTGTGCAGCCTTGGCTCTGACCTCTGAGGAGACTGCTAAGTTGTGAGGCAGAGCTGTGGAGCTGCCCTTCTCTTCACTGGGGTGGTGAGAGCCACTGGCCCTCACAGCCCCATGACAAGCCCAAGGAATCAAGTGGTAAAAAAAAGATGTGAATATGCAAAAAATTCTAAAGCAAAAATCAGGGAATTGTAGATGACAAACTCAACACAGATATTTCAGGGAGCAGTAGGCGTGGACACCTCTGCACCTGACTGATGACAAGCAAAAACTCATCATGCCCCTTTTGCAGGTGATGATCCTAACAACTCACTAACTCTAGCTCTCCATTATGTCTTTTAGCTGCAATACCTGCTCTTAAAAAATTCAATAATCACTCCATTTGTGACAAATTCCTAGATAAAACATTCCAAGGAGGAACAGTGATAGCACAGGTAGGAAAGCAGTCATATTAATATGAAATGTTTTGATTGTCATGGGAAAACTTATAATATTCATGTAAACAATGATTAAACAACCAGAATTACTCTGATTTTCCCCTCTTTTGCTAGCATAACTTATTAACTTAGCCCTCAAGAAAAGTCACCCCAAAGAAACCTTGACAAAACTGTATCGTAGTATTCGAGCTAAAAGAATGAGAAAGAAGACACTGCAGTGTATAAGTCCAGAAAATTGCAGAGCTAATCAATTCAGTCACAAAATTTTTCCAGGTTAAATTAAATCAACAGTCAGTTCACAACACAAAAAACAGTAGGAAGAGCCAATGTTGTATAATCATTCCAGGTCTGATTGTGCATTCTTTGCACACTCACTTGTACAGAAGTCATTAGACATTTTGTTGCATAAAGAAATTTGGATTAGGTCTTCTACAAACTCCATAGGAGCAAAAGTAATTAAAATTCATGACTTTACAGTCTGGCCATCCAGCCAGCTGATCCAAAGATTCGTATTTCAAGCAGAAACCTTTTGTTCAATCTCTGAACCAATTAACCTTGCCAATTCCTCTGTATTTCTGCAACGGTAATGGTATATTTAGGGAATCAAAAACTGTAATTGGATCCTCTGCATGTGTTCAATTCCCTATTCAATTTATGTTCCCTTCACATATCCTCCAAAACTCCTCAACTGCCCATTAATACTTGTTCATAAGCACTAGAGGCACCCAACGTATCACTCAAAGGCAGGAAAACACCCTCTAAGTCTCTTCCCCTGAGAAAAAAAGCTAAGGGTTTCTAAACCACTTTCTGACCCTCTCTTCATCTTGATCTGCACTAAGCTCTATCTAAATTATTTCTATCACCTTATCTAGGCCAGATTAATTGCAAGATCATCAAGAGTATGTTTTTCATTGGCAGACGAATTGTTACACATTCTATTCCAACTTGTGGCAAAACATTGTGGAGCTGTATTCAAACATCAGCTGAGATAAGAAGCCCTGAATGCCTCACTTGTGATCATTTGTCACTGCTCCCTTACTAAACACGTCAGTATGTCTGAATAAACCTTCCCTCTTCATCCAAGAATGACCAGGACTGATATGTCATTTAAAGCATTCTCATGGAGACTGACCTCATTGCATGGGGTGCAGCACTTCTTATGTTAAATGCTTTTAGATAATACAATTTTCGTTTATTCAATCCTCAAATTATTTAATTTCCATATTGGTCCAGAAGCACATACACGATGGCAACATGAAGCCTAAGAATAAAATTAAAACATCTCTGAACTATAACTTCACATTATACAAAGAAAAACCTTTCAAATGATATCATAAAGAAAAGGCATTTCACAGCAGCCAAAGGTTCCATTCTTTTCATTTTTTCTTTTTTTTTTTTAATGGATTAAAGTATCTTCCAGCATTTAAATAATTAGTGATGCTCTTATTTTATTTATGCACTCTCCATGCAACAATTTGTCTGTATTTGTAGTATGTCCAAATTACCTACAGTTTCTCCATATAACCTGCCACAAAAATTGCCTTCAGAATTCACTGCCTTTGTGAATTAGCAGCAAGTCTCTGATTCAGGGATATCACTCTCTGAATGGCAAATTTGCATTTTATTTCTTTTATTGACACCCTGCACTCTGACTGGTGCTATATAGCAGACATCTTCATCCACAACAGAATATCAATGACAGATCACGATACAAACAGAAGAGAGCAGAGGAAATCTAAGATTCTGCCTCACATGAGGCAGAACATAAAAATAAAGCAGCCTCACAGAGATAACACCATGGAAATGTTTATGTGGTATTTATAGTTTTTGAAATCAGCCCCATTATGATAGAGAAGAAATATTTCATGTGCAGTGCATTTATCAGCAGACATTGCAGGTGTATTTCCATATATCACAGACATTTCAAGATATATCACTACACGTGTGTAAATGAGACACAAGATAAAGTTTTCCAAATGCAAATATTGTCAACAACTACAATTATAACAGTGACTTTGCTTTAGAAAATTCCTTTGCTATCACTGCTAAAAACTGTAAAGGACTAAAAAAAAATAAAACCACAAAAAAGAGCTAGAATAAAATAAACTAGAATTTTCTAAAATAAGCTAAGAAACTTGGTTTCTTAAACCAAGAAAGTATTATAAGTATTATTGACATTCTGAAAAAATTGCAATATAATACATATGGTTTTTCACCAACCCTCCAATGAATTTTCTGTGGTAGGTTGAAAACAGTCTATTCCGGTTTCTTCTGGACCAAAAATAATTTCATTACTATCTGACTTGGTTCCAAGGATAATTTCTGATACATATCATCATCACTCAGTCATATTTTTAGTATTTTTTCTCAGACTTTTTCACCGGTTCATTGTATTTCTGCTATCCTGGTACTAAGGTAGTTTCAATCTATCAGATTCGTCTTCATCACTTCTGTTTCCTCCCTGCTTGTTTTAAGATCAGATGCAGTTTGAGGATCCATAATATTAATGGGATGCAATAAAAGGAAATCAGATGCCAAAAAAACCAGCACCAATAAAGAAAGACAGAATCAGAAAGACACAAGGAGAAAAAAGTAGAGAGCAAAAGAAATCTATGAAGATGAAGATGATAGCTGGCAGATAAAATTTTAAACCTGAAGTATAAGCTTAATTCTCTGGGTTGTGGGGGTGAAACATGACAGAATTTTCAGCATTGCCAAAAGAGTAGCACCTAATTCTGGGAATGGGGAAGGACAATGGGGGAGATGCTATGAGGCCAACAAGGACTGCAGTCTTCTGTTTGGGAAGTATAGAGTCCAGAGACAAGTCTGAGCAAATATGGAAGGGAGGAAAAGTTATGCCCAAGGACATTCCTGGGAGTCACTCATAAAGTGCATCATTCCTGAAAAATGCCCACATTACAGGGAATAATGCTTTCTGGTGGAAAATTTTAATGGCCAAAGGAATGACTGCAAAGCAAATAATAAATTTAATCAAATGGCTTCATCAAATGATAGAGAACAGGCCAGACACAGAAGAAAAAGAAACATCTGGTATCCTTGAGAAAAGAAATGGCAAGAAATTAGAAGAGACTTAAAATGTGAAGGAAAAATAATTGATTTGGAGGAGATTATCTGATCTCACAATCTATTCGTATATCATTGAAGAAATCTGTCTGTTGCTTATTCTTTGACACTGACCAATGCTATTTATTGAAAATGTTAACTGAATATTAATTTGATTATTGCTGAAATGGTGAATATATATTTTCCACCATATATCTTAATTATAGCTATATTAAAGTAGGCATACTGCATGTTTAAGTAGTCATCGTTTACAGATGAACTTTCCAATTTATTGTGCAACCTTTATTTCCCATTTAAGACTGAGGTCTGAAATGCTGTCATTAGTTTTACCATTTAATCTATTTGATAAATTTCCATTTGGCATTGGGCCAGACTACAGCAAAATTGCTTTGGGAAACTACTCCAACAACATACTTAAAGTGTCTTGTCCTTGCTATTAGTATTTTTGGACATATCAATAGGTATCAACAGCTTAGATTTAAAAATGAAAAAAACTCATTTTTTTGCCAAAAGTCCTTATTTATGCAATCCTATTTCTTGATGGAATTTATTTTCTGATAATATGAAAATGCATTCTGCAAAACCTAAGAACTTTAATATGCAATTTTTGCAGGCTTTACAGCCTGTATTTTATTTTTAAAATATTTACTTAAAAGAAAAATGTAATAAATAGCAGAGTGTGTTATAAAATTGTATTTCTTGAAAATTTCAAATTAAAAGAAGTACAATATTAGTGTTTTACTTGCACAGTTCCAAAGTTCTTATTTTTTTAATGGAAAATGTTCAGGCATCATACAATTAGATGTGACCATGGGATGAAACCTAGTCTAATAATCCCTCATTTTTTGTAGCAAACAACTCACTGCTGCTGTTTTCTTTCCTTAGCTTAAGCCTGTCTCCACTGTTGAAACCCACTGCCAGTCCCTACCTGTCCCTTAGGGTCACCACAGTCTCTGTGCTCCCTCTCTCTCCCCATGCATTACAGCAGGATGACTTAACTTAAAAGTTAAAAGTTTAAGGATTATTTAAAAGCCCAACCAAACAATGCTGCATCTGCTGAAGTCTGACCTGGCACAAAATCACACAGCTTTTCAACTTGAGTTCTACTTCCTACATATCATTTTGGGAAGCAAAATTCTATTTCAGAATTATTCCCCCATATGAACACCAGAGGGACATCTATCCAGCTTGTCTTTTGAAACCTTAAATGGCAGAAGATTCCACAACCTTCCTACTTAATTTATTTTAGTATTTAGCTGCTATAATTTTTTTAGTTTATAACATACATTTTGTTTTCTTTAAATTTACTAATATATGTCCAATATCCTGTGTAGGGAAAGTACTGTTTTTCACTTTTATGTATTTTGTGGCAATATGTGGAAATTTGTTACTTGGCCTTCCTGATGTGTTCTATGAAATAAACAATCTAATTTTTCTAATATTTCTTTACACACAATTTTTAGACCTCTGATCATTATTTTGTGACTTGCCTAAATGGCTCATGCCTTGTAGAAAAATATGTTAAAACTGGAAGTAGCTGTATTTTTACTAGGGCTGTCAAAAGGGGAAGAATTGCTGTTTGAGCTTTACACACACACACCTACTCCTTGCCCCCTTGTGAAGCAGATGATTGATGTCTTGCACTTGCCAATGGCACCAGGATGGTTTTTCATGTGAACTGCAGGAGCAATGCAAACTTAACCTTAAACCCACACACTTATGCCTTGAAGCTCTGGAGCCTTGACACACATAAATTTTTACCAAATCAAGGTGCCAGTGCTGCATGGTTGCAGAGGAGTTTTGAATAAATGTGCACTGAGGCTTTGATTCCGTACAATAGAGGTGGAAATTTTGAGAGGTAAATGTGTAGTTACATGTATTTCTAGGCAAAGTATGTTGTATTTAACATAAAAACAACTGTAGCAGGGCTCCCCTGTGTTTATAAGTTTTATAAAAAGTCTTGACAGACACTGATGTTGCTAGCGATCAGCTGCTGAATATATGTAAAGAGAGATGTTTTCATTTAATCTCAGCAACATTTGGTGACACATGGGAAAAAAGCACTTACTAAACCTTGTTACTGTGACTGTTTGCAACAGATGCTACACATTTTTACCATGAAAAATCCCAATTTTGAACTTCACTTTTGTATGTCCTTCATGACTATAGCTGCAGTCCCAATGCTACTCAAAACTGTTATATTCAGAGCCACCAAGTCCTGGATAAGCTTTGGCACTGCTGAGTGCAATTTAGTAGTCTCAGTAAAAATCCTGAGGTGCTGCTTTCATTTGTCTTTAATTCAAATCCTCAGAAGTATTATGATAACGGTTTCCCATCTCCTCCATTTAAAACTGGGACACCATGCTTATCTTTGAGCTTTAATTTCAAGTAAATTTTGTTCTGTCTATAGTGTAATTTTCTTGTACTAAGATCTCAAACAAGCTACCTATAAATAATGTTCTGGTCTGTGATTACTTTTCTGGATAAATTTAATCTCCATGGGGTTATAATGTATATCTCAGTTTCAGAATTTCTGCCTACACTGTAGATTTTCATCTTGATGGAAAATGGATGTGAGAAACAAGATAACTTTATGCAAGTCTGAACACTGTGGTCAGCACAAACTATTTGCATCATCATGGTAGGTAATTATAACAACATTTTCTGTGGCTTACACAAATTATAATCTTTTCTTTGTTTAGCATGATGGAAACCATCCCATAATTCCATTTCTATTTCTCTTTTACTTTATTCACAATATCTATTATTCTTTGTTTTAAACACTGTCACAAACCTCACATGATCTCATGAAAATATCAGCTTTTACTTAAAAATATTATTCATATTCTCTTAAACCAACTGATCTCTGCCAGTTACATCAGCTTAGGGTTGGCTGTTGTTGAACACCTCATATGTCTGTGCTGTTTAGAAAGTAACTTTACTCAGATAGCCAAAGCAGTGGTTCTGAGAGGCCCCAAACAAAATAGGTAAAAGGAAGCACATAATAATTCTAGACACTGAGAAATATAGACAAAATATTGTCTATAATTCTCGACAACAAGAAATATCGTGTTGGCTTTCAGCCTTAAATTCATAGTTTCTTTTAATATTCATTTTCTCCCTGAACACTGCAAAGTACATTAAGGGAAGGTGATGAGGACTGAGCACAGCCCTGTCCTAGCTGGAGGGATGGTAGCTGGCCTCTTTTTCCACAGATTCCTTGAGGCTTCAGAAACCAAAGGGTTTCCACCTATTATTCATTAAGAATGTGGCAGTACAGTTTGTCAAAGAGAAAGGAAATTAAAAACATTGTAAACATAATATGCAATAGATGCTTTTGCTTTTAAGACTGAAGTTCAAAAAGTTATCTTGGTGTGTATCTTGTTCCTTAGCAGCTCTAAAAAAAGCTGTGGTCACCACCTCTTTCCTCTGTGTACTGAATTATGTATGTGTCTGTAAGATCAGAAATCGTGTTACAAAAAAGTTACTTTTCTCCAATACTTCTGAAAAAGATCAGAGTGATCTGGTGAGTTCTTATGTGTCCAGAGGGTAAGGATGAAAACTTCTCAATCATAGCCTCAATCTATTCACCATTCTTTAAAAAGTAACCTCAGGCTGACCAGAATTGCAGGGAAAAAAGTGAAATATGAGATCTGCCAGTTTTATTTAAAAATTCTTTGAAATCCCATGAAGCTTAGACTGATAAATCTTTAAAAGTGCTTTAAAAAAATTAGAATTTCTTATGTAGCATCTAAACAAAGGTATAAGAAGCCAAATAAAACTTGGTGTATATCACAAAGTAAATGTAGTATGCATTTTAAATTTTATGTAATGAACAGTTCCAGAAAAACAAAAAATATGAAACAAAAGAAAAAGTAAAATAAAATTAAGTGAAAAAGAAAATTAAACAGAAATACTAGAGCTAGTTGATCTACTACAAATGCTCTAGATACCTGAGAAAAAAACTGCTATGTTTTAATAAATATTATACATATATATATATAAAATATAGATTATGGCTTTGAACATTTTGAACAATGTCTGATAAAGTTTTCAATATTATTAATAACAGAAAGAGTAAAGGCTAAGACAAAATATTATTGATGAGCTCCTATAAGCTAAATAGCAGAGAAACTGGGTCTCTACTAAAAGTAGAAAAAGTGCAAAATCCAGTCTAGTTGTGCTTAATGTCTTTAATTATCTCGAGTACATACTGTTATCTGCCCCATCATCAAGGCTGACTCCCTGGTGCAGTTATTTATCTTCACCATGTGTTGGTCAATAGGGTGAAATGTTCTCAACTTTCCACATCAACATAAGGGATTTATCTCTCAATTCAATCAGAAAAATTTATATGGGAAAACTTTTTGATGAGGGAAGCCTTACTCTGTACCCAATGGTGGAAATTTACAGCTAATAGCCACCAAACTGGTAGGCAAAAAATACTCAGGGAAGGGTTTGCTACAAGATATTGAGGAAGAATTAATGTCCAGTCATGATAAGACACATTTAAATTTAATAAACTAACTAACGATATCGTTCTGTGCAACTTTTAAATTACTAAATATAACAGATTAAAGGCACTGATCCTGAGGGATTCTAGTTTTCCTTTCAACATGTGTGCTGCCATGTTCCCAGGTTTTATCCTTTTCTCTTAGTTTAGCAATCTTTGTATAAGTGAGCAGCAGAGTTCTCAAAGGGATATGTACAAGAGAAAATATGACAGCAGGAGAATCAGAACACAAGATTAGACTGCTCAAGAGCTAATACAGTGATATGGATGATGTCACGTGGGAGTGCATTAATAACATGGTATTTCCTGATATGATAAACTAATAATTGGGAAAGAAAACATAACAGAAAAATAATCAACAGAACCTCTGTATAAAAATAAAGTACGAAAATAAAGAGCATTTTGAAACAAAAATTTTACAGTAAAGCAAAACCTTTGGATTTAGATATTTTTGTGAGTAGCAGCTGAAACCTTGAACTGCTGTTTCATTTTCAACACAATCAGTGCCACTTCATCTACTGATGGTTATCGGATCAGAACTTTTTGTATACCAACAAAAAATTTAAAAAATATTATAGAAAATTAATGACCAATTTCCCATTAATTTCTTTGAGACTGAGACTGTCAGAATTCTTTGTGTCTATTAAATTCACTTTGAAAAACTCTATTTGACATTTCTTTTGAGAGATACATTCAATACTACAAAGCTCTTTGAAAGGCAGAGCAGATCTAGTGAATTCATCATCAGAAAAGTACTTTGATTTCTTTTTTTCTTGGAAGACCTGCAAAGGAAATTGAGAAAGAGTAGAAAGTGCAACATCAAAGAAAAATATCCTGATCTTCATTTTAGAAAGGAGCAGAATGAAAAAAAGATCAGAAAGTAAAACAGTGAATTGATTGATTTTAAAAATCAATCTATATACAAGAAGGTAAAAAAGCAGTTAGAAATATTATATGTAAATTCTGTATGTTATATCTATTACCAAACAGCCAGACAAAAATCTTGTACTAAAGTGTATGAGTAACATGGTGTGTGAAGATGGTAATGCAAGTAATGTCACTCAAAGTAATTCAACAGTTTACAAGACACTTGGTGGTAGCAACACCATCTGTCTCTCTGGCAAGAATGTTCCTGAGAATCTGATCTCGAGAACTTACATAGATCAAAACATTCCCTTGCTCTATTTCCTAGTCCTTCTTTGGTGTTATAGCTGAAAAGAAAACATCACTCTATCAAGTGGCAAAGTGGGGCACTAGCAAAGGGTGAGGGAAGTGGGATGAGTGGGGAGGCAGAAAAAATCCGAGAGAACAAGATGGGGAGTTGTGATGGTTTAGGAATTGTATTCTCCTGTAGAGTACTCCCACTAAAACCACGCATCACTTCCTCTTCTCCCTCCAATTGGAGGCACAAAAGACCATGAGTTAAGAACAATTTACTTGAAACAGCAATGAGATAAGAAAACAGAGAGTAACAGCTACAATATTAATAACAAAAAGTATAAGGAAATAATTCACACAGAAAAACTCCCTGATAACAGAAAACTCTGGACAGCTCTCTCCACCACATTTTCTTGACCAGCAGGAACCCCTTCTCCTCAGAAGAGGGTCCCTTTTCCCTGCCCCCAGCAATGATATGAGGTGGTATAGAATAACCTTCTCGTCCTAGCTATGCACCTTCTTGGCTACTGCAGAAAATTAACCCTGCCTTGTCTGTAATCAGGACATGAAAGTAGTATCATTAGCTGACACAAAGAAAAACCTGATTATTCCTTATAAACCATGGGACCCTTAGAAACCCTTGAGATTTGTCACATTGGTCAGGGACAGAGAGCTTTGCCTCTGCCCAAGACCTGGGGGAAGCTAATAAATATTTCTTAAGATGTAAAAAAGTATTTTAGCCCTTGACTCCAGCTCATCACATCCCAGACTCTCAAGGTGCAGATGTGCTGCTGTGGCTGAGGTGTTCCAGCCATGGCAGCCCCAGCATCCACAGACATCTGCAAAGCTAACAAGAGGTATGGTAAATCCTTGCAAGCCAGTCATCTTCCATGGTTTGTCTGCTATCAGAGCCAAAGACTGCAGTCAGAGAGTGCCAGGAAGAGGAGGTGAAATCCAAGTTAGGAGTACATCACCAAGGTATTATGTCACATATGTGTAAACTCTGTTTATGGAAATAATAAAGCTACCATGTTTTTGAAACGTAGTCTCACACAAAATGTTTCTGTGTTCCCAGCAAACTAAAAGAGGCAACTATTTTGAAATCATTTAAAATTAATACATTTTGTTCCGTGAGTCCACTAGGAAAATGTTAGAGTAGATCTTTGACTACTCTGAAGTTTCAAAAAGGCTGATGAATTCTACCTTATGTTCATTCTGCCCATGGGGTATTGCTACAGCACTAACCAAAGCAGAGCACTTTTTCTCATATTCAGAATTTCTGTACAGTTTATTTGAAACTTTTGAAAAGAATAACGATTGAAACTCAAAGTATGCTTATTGAATTATAATTTATGAGCAACACATTACCCAGGTGTTTTGGACAAGATAGTGAAAGGGTAAATCAGGAAATACGACACACTGCTTTCCATTAACCCCCTGGCACTTGCAATTTGAAGCTCCTCTTACTAAAGGCTAATCCATTTTGCTGTAGTGCTTAGCATTTTAAAATCTCTACTCTTCATGTCAAAATATTTATATGCATTTAGATATTAGAAAGGCAGGTAGCAATTCTGATCCCTTACTGTTTTGTCATACCCAATCAAAACAAACAGAAATGCAAAGCATACCTACAGAAAATACAGCTCCATAGTATGGAAGAATGAACTATTCCAACCCTTATTTTCAGACAAATGCTTTTGTCCAATCTCCAAAATTCCATAACAGTTCATAGATACTCACAGCAAAGCTAAAGTTTAATATATCAAGGTTCTAGTAAATATTAACAGTGATTTTACTTGTGAAAATGGCTTGTCATTGTTGGTTAGAAACCACATTTGCTTATAGCAGAAGCAGCCTACCTATTGCTTGGTGCTGAAACTAGGATAGGAAACATTTTGCCTGTGTCATCTTGCAATATTTGCAAAGAATGACATTCTTTTCCTTGATGAAACCTAAATGCCTCAAGAAATGTATTATTCTGTTAGGAAAATTCCTGTGAACTCAGTCAGATCAATAGGTCTTACGTTTCACATTCATAAAAGATTATTATGCAAGGAATGAAGAAACACAAGAGATCGAGTATTGTTTCCATTTACTCCCCAATGAACAGAATAAGGGAACTCTATTATCATTATGATTAGGAAAATAAAGACTATAAAAAATATCCTCCATAATTTAGATAAAATTGCCCAGGTTTCCAAAATATTATAAATCTTTCCCATACAAGCAAGAAGCAGATAATAATCTGGAGCTGATGTAAGTTTTCTCCAGAGTGATTAGTCCAGAAGTCCATGATCCATGATGATATGTGTTTGTTTCCTCTGATTTGAAAGATCTAACGTCTCTCATTTAAATTTTAGAAAATCTCATATCACTGAAAATTCTCCCATCTCCACTTGAGATGGAGCTTCTCTTATGATGATTTATATTGGATCCTACAGAAATTACATTAATTATTACAAAATGGAGTGTCTTTTTAGTCACTGAAATGGAGAGCAGATTCTGCCTTCAAGTGACTGCATATGTGCATGGAGCTGAAACAGAACTTACTGGTGTTTGTCTCTTTCCTCTTGAAGACTTTCATGCTTAATGCTGCAGAATTTCCTACTGTCAATTAACAGCTGTATGACTTCCAGGTTGAGCAGAGCTTCTGTGGAGCTCTGTGATTATGTCTGTGTAAAGCATACAACTTCCAAGCTCACTTTTGCCAGGAGGAATGCTATATTGGTATCAACACCAAGTAAACTGCATGTGGAATGTGTCTATATGCCTGTTAATTTTATAGTGCTGTCAATACTTCTGAGTCTAATTAACACAGTCATTGTCCTGTGAAATATAATCAATGCTTTCTGAGAAGCAAAAAGTCTGCATGTTTAATGTATGTTTAGCTTTCCTAAACAATAAACAATTCAAATTTTGTATAAGTATACACTAAACACACCTACTCAGTTTTACGTTGGACTGGTTTTCACATCATGTTCTCAGACACCACTGGCACTACTGGAAAGCAGCAGAAATACTGGAAGGCAACAGAGATATTCAAGGTACATTCAAAGGATCTCACTTTAACCTGGTCTTTGTCAACGAATATACACAACCATCTACAGGGAATGAAAAACAAGATATAGCCAAGTGTCAGACTTCATGAAACCTCTCTGCTAAAGAGTGCAGTGAGAACAGTTGATATTTATATCTTCAGTTATCTTTTTGAGAAGACTGTTAAGAAAATCTTGAAGTTGGCAGATCAAAAATAAGTGCAAAACTATAGCTGGGAATCTGCACATCAGGAGTCCCATAACAAGATTTGCAACCCCTTCTCTGTGACACAAACGACAGGTCTAATTGTCTTTAACATCTTGTGAACACAGCAAGGTATGAAATTTTCATAGTGTACTCTCTATTGAATTTCCAAAAAAGAAAAAAGCAAATTCAGTGAGGAATGAGGGGACAACTGGAAGTGTATTAAAGAAGCAAACCATGAGGGCATGTGATAAAAGGGCTCTCAAAACTATATGACAGGCTAGAATAAAAACAGAAATGTATGCACAGGTAGTATACACATTGATTGTTATACCTAAATATACAAGCCAATCAGATCATAGCTGCAACAATTGTTGCACGGTTGCAAATAAAACCCCAAAGTGAAAAGCAATATATAGTGTCGCTGTGGTGAGTAACAAACAACTCTAGTCCTCTTTATGTCCAATCTGTGAGAGCCAGGTCTTCCTAAACCAAAACATCACGAAGAAACCGAGTTCAGAAACCCAGAAACCTCAGGCCCAAGAGATTCAGACTACAGTATAGTGTATAGCTGTGTTAAAAAATTTGCTACTTCTGTGGATGCATGTTTGGCTTCTTTTTTACATTGTGTGGCTTCATACATTACATTAAGGCAATTGGAAGAGAAAAATACACTTATTAAACTTCAAAGGAAACAAATATAGGCCAAATGTAATTAATTAAGCTAGAATATGCATTTTTTTGTTTTACATAAATAAAATAGTTATTTATAATTAAAAAATACTATTTAATCACTGTGTAAGAAACAGATCCTCACCACATTTAAATTCAAGAAGCATCAGAAAATTGGTTAACAGAATATTAAGAAGAGATTTCACAACAAATTAAGAAGAAAATTTCACAATTAGACACAGATTTCACATCAGTCTAGATATGTGATAATTTAAATTTGATCCCTGTTTTGGATGTGTAGCTTTGACCATATAGCAAAACAGGAACAGGGAGGAAGACAGGAAGGCTTTCACTAAATATAAGGAAATTATTACACAATTAACGTAATGTGTCCCATCCTATGAGTCAAATGTTTAAAAAAATTTTAATGCATTTGTTTGTATGCAGGTTTGGGCTTTTTTAAAAAATATTGTTTTAAACTGTGTATGTTTTTAGGCCTTTTCTTTTTTCACTCTTCCCTTAACATTTTAATATGAATGTGAAGGCAAACAGTAAGTGTAATGAGAGATCACCTGAGACAGAAAGGGAGAAAGATTTTTTTGATGTCAATACAACAGCAAAATTTTCCAGAAAGGCTCATTTGGTCGTGGAATATTTTTCCAAGAAAAACAGTTTACATTCTATCAGTGGGAATTTTTCTCAAAATTACATTTGGAAAAACCCTTGTAACTGCCAGCTAAAAATTATAATCTTGCTTTCACAAAGAGATAGAATAGATCACTCAAAGGCATTTTTCTTCTTTGATGTCTCTATTTTGTAATTATGTAGAGACTGAATATTTTGCTCCATGTTCAAAATGTTAATCAGAAACTCAGTCAGGGATTCTGATCCTTAATCAGCTTCCAAACCTTAGTTTTAAAATCACATCTAGAATTCAAGAGCTCTCTGCAGTGAGCAAAAGCTTTTTTTGCCTCTTAGCTTCACTGAGAAATACTTGGCTACATTTTCTTAGGGAAATTAAACACACTAACATTTTCTTAGATTTTTTTTTTTTAATTATTTACAAATCAGGGTTTGGATCTTTTTTCAAAGGAATTTAGTTTATATCATTTAAGTAAAGTGACCCATCATTTTCTCTTGGCTGTATTTTCAGTTACTAGTCATTAATGTATCTGTGAATTTATGCGTAAGTACACATATGTCAATTAAACATAAATCAATCCTTTAAATGTTACTGAAACAAAGTTTCATTTGTAAGCATTTAACTGTAGATGGCTTAAATCCTTATGATCCGATCTTGTTTTCCCCAAGTACTTTGCAAAATTAGCAATTGTCAGGCAAAAGCAATTGCAAGCTTGATCTAATCCTCTCTCCATTTCATTTCAGTGCTTTTACCCACATTAAGTATGTGTTTTATTCCTTGCTGCATATGACATCCCATTAATATAAATCCCTTAGAATAAGTTGTCTAGTACCAGCACTTATAAGGAGGTCTCATGTAAATAATGTCCCTATCCCTTCTCTGACTCTTACCATTAATCTACCATTAATTCCAGCAGAAAATTACCTCTTTTTCCCAAACAAATAAACAAACAACCCCCCCTAGTTTATATTCCATTTAAATAGAATGCTGGGGAAGATATGGAATATGGTAAAGATATGACAGGCCTCATTTGAAAAAGTCATTCAATCCCAAATTTCCTTCTAAAAAACTTATTTTTTTCAAAGGCAGAGCTAATATCTGTTGGGGGTTTTTAATATTATTTGTTAACATCAATTCAAAAACAGAAGCTTAGGTGATAAATTCCTTGAAGATAAGTTTGTAGATTGATTTTTTTTAATTAGGAAATCAAGTATTTCTTACAAATCACCTTTTTTAAGATGGTGTCTTGTAAGAAAGGGAAATTTGCTCTTCCCTTCAAGTAAAAGTTCTACACAATTTGTCAGAAATCCTTAGCCCCTCTGTAACTTTATGATGCAATATAAATTGATTGAATTTAAAAATATTTGAATGTGTCACACTTAATTAAGTCTTATTTAATTGCAAAGTTCCTTGGAAAAGGATTGTCCTGGTCCAGAGCCATCATAGATCAGCACAGCTTTACCATTTAGGTATAAAATATTCAGTTTGGGAAAACTAGAAGCAGACTGGCCCAGCCTGAGTGTTCTTTCTCCAGACTTCCCTTTCACTGATTTCTTGCTGATGTATGTGACTAAGAAAATAGCTGCCTTATTCAGCTCTGGAAACAAATATGTCTTGAAGAGAGTCATCAAAATATGTGCTTGAAACAGCGAAGTACTTTGCCAATGGCACAAGGCAGAGCAGTGCAGAATTACAGCGTTCCCTGAGATCAGAAACCTGGTCCTCTAATATCCCTGCAGCTCTTGAAACAGGGGAAGGCAGATAGGAGGAACAGACAGGATCACAAAGAGTTGGGAATGCCTAAATAGGTTTGCAGAGAGACAAATCAGGCTGGGATTTTGAAATTTGAGTTGACAGAGACAGAGAACAAACCATGTGTGCTGCTTAGCTCTCCAGAAAAGGAGAGGCACAGTTTCCATGAGTTTACAACCTCTGTTACTAAGACATAAAAACAAGTAGGAAGAGCAGCAGAGGAATCACAAAGACAAAAAATAGCAGGATTCATCGCAGACCTTATGTTTTGCAAGTATTTATTCAATGCCCAGTTTACCAAACAGACCATCTCTCCCATAAGTGAACAAGAATTACCACTTGCTGCACTGTTTTCTTGCAGTAAGCTGTAAGTTATTTTTGTTAACATAATGATACTTTTGCCAGGTTCATCATAGAATTCAAAACAGACTCACCTTTTCCTAAGGAAAGTAATATCCAGTTTTGGCAGCATTCCATTTAGCTCAAGCTTGCTATGTACTCTATCAAATCTGCTTCAGTACATTTCAATTTTAGACTTTGCTGCACTTTTTTTTTTTTTTTTTCTTTAAGGATATCTGTTTTTCCCCCTTCAGTTCCATTAATTTTCAGTTACTCCATCTTTTGGAAACAATGGAAAAGATATTATTCCTCCAATGATGCCTGATTTAGCAGCTTCAAAGACAAGCCAAAGAAAAGTAAGAAGAGAACTTCTAAGTAGTATTAGACATATTAAGACAAGTTACCACAGACCCATGGCTTCTTTAAAATGGAAAGAGAGGGTGTCTTTGTACCTAATTGACATTGAATTCCTCTTGGTTACAGCTTCAAATATTGGAGTTATTCAACACCAAAGGGGTATGAAGCAGTTTGAAGAATCTCAATTCTGCTGCTAACACAACATGGAATTTCTCCCACTAATATTTTCTTAAGTTTGTTACTAAATACAACAGCAACATTCATTAGGTCTGCTCTGTAATGCAGCTCCATGTAGATTTATTCAGGCTGACTTAAAAAGCTTTACTCTAGCACAGCTAATCCACCTGGCCATAGTCTAAAGCTGATAAGACTGGACCACCTCTAGAACCAAGTTATGATTTGCAAGGAAAGGTAACAACAGCACATTAAACTGTCTTTCAGATCCCTTTGTGTGGTGCTGTGTCTTGAATATACAAATTCTATAAGACCTCAGCTCAGGTAACAGACCCTTAAAATGTACCTTTACTCTTAATATCACGTCCTGTTCTGAAGGTGTGCCTATACATAAGACAGGTTATTTTTCCTCTCTTCCCAATTTGATGCCACTTATGGGCATACATGGGCTGTCTGAATAATCACTCCCTTTAGCATGTATCTGATGTTTAGTACTTTACTTGTTTCGTGCATTCTTCATGGTCTGGAAACAAGTTTTCAAAGTATTTGCATCTACAGCCATAGGTGCCTTGGTTCTGATTGGCAGTTTAGGTATCATCGTAAAAAATAAACCAAAACAAACAAAACAAAATAAAAACACACTGCAAGACTTCACAGTTGCTTTGAGTTGTAATGTCAGATTTTCTTTGAAAAAGGAAAATGCAATGGGACTTTCTGAAGAGAAAATTTGGAAGTGAATTTACATTCTTCCTGTCAAACAATTAGCATGAGTTTTTAATTTAACCGTTTATTCAGAAATTTAAAACACAGTAATTTAAAACAAAGAGAAGTCACATTTTTACCAGCAAAGGATCAGAGATTAATACAAAAGAAAAGTGTGGCAGCAGACAGAGTAATTCAAGTGGAACCCAAATTCAAAAACTTTAATTCAAAACATTAAGAATAGAGGGAAGACATAAAATTCAAAATGTGATCTGTATTTTACCTGACAGGGTCCCTTAATCTAGAAAAATCACACAGTATTTTAAATAGTAATGTAAATTCCACAGCATGCAATCCCCATGACAGCTTCTCTAAGAAATAACCAGCTGACAGCTCAGAGTAACAACTACTCCCATGCTTAAACACTGAATAAGGATATATGCCTGTGCTGCACACTGTCATGCAGCATGTTCCTCCTCAGGCCAGCCATAAATACAGGAGCAGAAGTGCCAAAAGCTGCCAAGCAGCCTGAAAGAAGGATAAATTAATTCACATAGGGTTCAATTCCACTGTAGCTATACTCCTATGGGAGTGCAAACAAATTCACTTACAGATAGCCTCATCTGCCTCATCATGGGCAGAATAGGTACACGTTGTTGTCACATATATATGTATTTTTAATACATACTTGCATAAGATGAAGGTTGTTCATTATATCCATTTGTGGATGCTAAACATGTATAATTTTTTTCCAAAACAATCAAGGGAGACATTGGGAATTTTAGTACTTGAAGTTAAACAGAAGATGAGCATGAGAAGTCCAGACTTAATCACTGTCATTTCATCTCAACATTCGACATAAATATTGGTTTTGGTTTGCTTTATTTTTTAGATAAAATTTAGCAAAGCTCCATGCAAGACTAAATTAAGACTGCCATTTAACTTCCAAGTGCCAGTTCAAAACCAAATTATTTTTTATATTTCTTAAATTTTCCCTGGATTTGACATATCCCTGCAAGGCTTTTAGTTTCAGCAAAATATTACTCTTCAGCACACAAAGCCAACCAAACAGCTATATTAACACCAGTGAGACCACTTCTATTCTGAGGAATCACTAATGTGATGCATTACTAAATGGCACCAGAGCTTAATTAGGCCGAATCAACAGTTGAGGCCATTATACTTCCCCTTTATTCTTCCATTAATTAGTCAGCCATATACAGAAAAAAATATAAAAATGCATTCTGCTCATAACTTCATCTGATGGTTTCTCTCCTTCATGGCTTTGTGCCACATTGATTCTACCTCAAGTATTATAATGGTTAACATTTAACATGAATTTTGGGAACTACAGTCTAAATGTGTTTGCAAATATCATTACATTGAAATAACATTTTACTACAGAATGTAATGATGACTAATAGGTATGAAAGAGAAATCTTGCTGCTTTATTTTCTAACTACAAAATATGTAGGGAAATGAGGAATGTAGCTGATATATTAACATTCAGAAAGCCATTTAAGGATATAATTGGTATGTACTAAAGCAATTAGTATAAAGTAATCAAATGTCAGCGAACATAGATGATTCTATGCATCTATGATATATAATTTACTATTGCTACTTAAAATGGACAAATTTTTTGCTATTCTCAGTAAATGAGTACAAACAATTGAAAGCAAACATTAATATTTAGTGAGTTTTCTTGTAAGGGTTTATTACCTGATGAAGATCTGTCTGTACAAAGTCTGTCAGATGTACACAAACAAATGCTCACACTGAGTTTGAAACCAGCTTAGCTTTTAACCTACATTTTCCTTCCCTTTTTTCTCATTAGCAGTCACATACACTCTTCAAGAAGATGCTTATTTTTGATTTGAACATGGGCTTCTTAGCACAGCCAGCTGTGAAGTTTAAAGGAAAGCTGTTCCCCTCAGGTTTGAAATTGCCCTCTTTCCAAGGAGCACAATGAGATCTATGAATGCAGAACACCACAGGAGGCTTGGGCACCTGTACATAACAGAGCATAAGAAAACCTTTTGCTGATCTCCTGAAAAAAAGCGGATTTTACTTGACACGATATAAACTCCTCTGGAGTTCCAGACCTTCGAACACATGGACATGAGATACTTTTCTCACAGAAATGTTGTGCATGGCATATTGGTTCAATTTCAGTTAGGCAAAGGAGAGATAAATTCTTCCAAAATAATTCTTCTGGAAAATACCAATCTCTTATCTTCTTAATACAGCAAAAAATTGTGGGTTTAATGATCTGAAGGAAGCAAAACTATTATTATTCTTAAATTTTTTTAAAGCCTCACATACTTTTTGTGTAGCAGTCATGTGATTAGAGATTTCTTAGATGAATGGAGGCACTGATTTTGTTCCTTCCTCAGCCACACAAAGTTCAAAAGCTGTAATGAGGGATATTTTGCTATACAACAAGCTGGGTAACCCACCATGTAGGGGTAGAAAGCAATTGATCCCTCTTGCTCAGGAAGTACAGATTCCTATTGCTTCTGTAGAAGGTTTTCTGGTCTGGTCTGCTAATAGAAGATAAAACATAGATGTGATTCTGAAAATAGATCAAATCTTTTGAAAATAAACCTTTTGCTAGGAGGCAGCACAACAGCACACCAATGTCCATGACTCAGTGATTACCATTCTTTTGAATCCCATGTGACTTGCTAAAACTCCCACAGCCCAATGTGGCTACAAAGCATCAGTGGCGAGACACAGCCCCACACAGATACTCAGTAATGATCTCAGCAAGTCTGCAGGAGACTCCACAAACCCATCCAGGTGTATGAGGTGTAGAGATTTGAGGTGTTGGTGGCTTTTTAACTTCTTCACTGTCAAAGAAATTAACAACTCAGAAAGCATAGGTTTAAACTATGTGTTCACTTCTCTCTTGAAAGGCTCTTAGCCACAAATAGATAATTCCCACCCTGTTACTGGACTCTGGGCATTGTGAAATGTGTTCTAATTCATTATGATGTTAAGCTTCACAAGATCAAGTGGTTTGAGGAAATTCTAAACTATGAAGAGCTATAAATACTGTCATCTTTGATTAAGTCTTTTGAGGCATTTCTATTCAAGCAGGACTTAGAGGAGAAGAGCTTGGCTTGTTACTTTAACTAAGTACTGAAGTTTTCCCTGCCAAGGTGGCACATCTTTCCTAATATGCCATCTTAGTTTTCATGCTCTCTCTCTCAGGCAACCCTAGAGAATTCCAAAGGCTGGACAAAAGCAATAGAATCAGTGCTTTCAAATTGTTTCTACCTTTAAAAAATTAAGGATATTTCACATATAAGGAAAACACAGAATTCATTAGAGGTATATTATATTTAGTCTGAAATTGTTTGTCTGCCACAGGCATTCTGGGCAATTAAATGTCTGCCTTTTGGGATCACTGCCAAAAGAAGAGATTCAATTAAATTAATTGCAATGACTCCTAACAATAGTTAACTGGCCCACCTAATCCATTTAAATAGTGTATCTGGTCTTGCCTGCTCACCTATTCATGGTTCACATCTACAGCATTTGCTAACACAAACAGCTTGTTGTTCATTCTCATTTTTTAGGTTTACCTAGCCATGAATTACTAGATCTGATTTTTGCTGGGGCCTCTACCTTTATCATTTACTGTTAAGCTGTTTGGGATGTAAAGCATGGAAGAACCAAAAAAAAAAAAAAAAAAAAAAAAAAAAAAAAAAAAAAA